>APFE031062851.1:19275-32134 GCA_000404065.3 Pinus taeda | reverse complement strand
AATGAGCGTCAAGGTCCCCAGTACAAACTGACAAGTGTGAATAAATGAGCTGAAGTCGAACACCTGTAAGAATCTATCGATCAGGAGACAATGATGGTTTCCCACTGTTGATAGCGAAGGATCTGCCACTAATGACTGCAAACCCCAAGGTACTGCCAAATGAACTCTATATCTTTGCCCCAGAGCAATGAGTCGAAGTCGATAAGGAAAGATCCGCTAGAAGGAAGGCATTAAGGCATCCTCCATCAATCAAGCGCAAGTGTAACCCGTAGGCCAATAATGTGGAAGGAATCGGACGAAAAAGATGTAGTAACCCAACCAATGTACGTTTCCAGCATACACAAGATGTGGCTAGCGCACGGAAAAAACCCTCTGAACCAACCAATAATGAAAGCTGACACAGAGGCAAGGTATCCACCAATAGGGTCAAATGGAAACCAAGGTACTGCACGAATCCCAATGTGTGATAATGTAAGCTGATGTTGAACACAAGGGAAACCACTCAGTCAAAAACCCATGATACTGATCAATTCTAAGCACAAGGTGACCTATCAATAATGAAAATAGGGCTAGGGTGCAGCTCTAGGCCTATCCTCAGAGCAAGATGTTGTCGTCGATAAGGACAAGACCCGCCAACAAGAAGTCAATGGAGACCTTCTCAAACCGGCATGAGTAAAGGACCAATATAACTTATGTGATGATAGACATAGTACTGACAACCAGGGATGGTCGACTGAAAAATATGTCAAGAGACACCGCAGAGAGGCCGACTCAGGCTAACTTCCCTTGAACAAAAGCATGACTCAGTGTGACTATGTGGCAACATATGATGACTCTGTATAATCTCGTTGCGCAGGAGGCACAAACAAACCCTCCATATGATTGGAAGAGATAACCAATCGGGGGAGAACTGACTCAATAACAAGGTTAAGGCATACCTAAGTCAAACTAAATCCCACCCAAACAGAGGAGACTTTGCTTTGAGTGCTTTGTTCAAGGGCGACACGACTGACTCTAGCTGCCAACAATAAATGGAAATAATGTCTCGTTCCTGCTCTTTTTTGGAATATGTAATTTTTTTTTGTTCTTTTTCTTTTAAGCTGGAAAAAGAATAAAAGAATGTTATGGTACAGTGGAAAGAACGATTGTCAGCGAAGTAGATGATTTAGTTCCTGGGATTGGAACATTCCTATGCTCAATGCAGGGAGGTGAAAACTGGTCAAAGACACTCAAAGGTATGTTCTTTCCACGGGTCAAGGTACGTCAATTTGCAGAAGCCAAAGGTATGCAAGATTGATTTTGCAGTCGTCGTGGTCAAAATTTGGCTTAAACACGAGTCCAAGTGAAGCCGACTTAAGGCCAAAAGGTGCAAACAGTTCAAATGCAATGCAGTAGTACAACTCAACACAAAGGAGCCTCTAGGGTGTAAGGCCAGAACGAAATGAAGAAGCAAAGAGGAATGAGTCTTCATCACATAAGTCATGGCGGGACTACAGATGACTCCCGAGCCTACTCAAAACAAAGCAACATGGGCAACAAATGTAAGTGAGGTGCTAACTACGATGCCCATGTAAAGGATGGCTCTACCATCGTGTCATGATTTAAAGAATCAGCGAGTGAAGATGGTTTACGAACCATAACACGATGGGATCAACCCTATGGCAAGTGTATCGACAGATGGAGGCTAGTATGCATAATGCAATGGAAAATGGCTTCCCTAACCTATATGCCAGTGAGAAAATGATACCTGTCATGACAGGTCAACAGTCATGGAACCGTCTCGAAACTGTCGAAAACGTCCAAAATGTCCTGAAAATCAAACCATTCTCGACACTCCAAGCTCCCAAGTTAAAAGTTACATGAGACTAAACAAAATCAAGTTTTGAAAAAATTTGACATTTTCAAAGCTTATAAAAGGGTTTTTGGACTCACCATTTTCACCATTTGAGTTTGAGAGTAGAGAAGTGGAGCAAAAGGAGCAAACTTCCCATACGCCAAATTCAACCGTTCAAATTCTTCCAAAGTCTACAGGTAACTCTTATTCTTATCTTGTAATTAATTGTGACTAGTTTTGGAAGTTTTAATAAATGTTTTACCATTGGGTTTTTGCCAAAAATTCCTCCGTGGCGTATACGCGGGTTGGTAATGTGAAACCCGCGTACACGCGGGCCCTACACGCGACTGTGTGTAAATGGATCCGCGTATACACCGCGGACATTTCAAACACAAAAACTAACGGTTCAAATTGATTTTTCTTTCAGGATGCTAGTCACTTGGCGAGAAAGAGAGCATACCGCAGTAGATGATGAAGTTATGAATAGTCCTGAGGCTTTGGATGCATTACGAGGATGTGGTTTGCTAAAGTTCTTCAAATTTTCCAAATATGAAAGCAAACACACGTCTGCTCGAGATGCTTCTTGATTATTGGAACATCGAGGAGGATGCTTTTATGATTGACCAAATGCTACTTAGGATAGAAGTGGAAGATATCTATTTCATCACAGGCCTTTCCCGAAGGGGAGAGCTAGTACATGCCCGGGGCAGGACACGGAGCGGTCTCTCAATTGAGGACTACGTATAGATATTGCCCGGGACATCCAAAGAAAGTCGGAAGTCAGATTTCCATCACACATGTGGCGAGTCTATCATTGAGGATAATCTTGTTCAACATAGCTCGAGTGAACGGATCAGCTTCTCTGCACCAAGCATCACGACTAACCATGAGCGTGGAAGTTGACTGTCTCACCACTGTGTTTGATTGGTGTACTCTTCTGGGTAGTATGAAAAGCCAACTCACTTCTATCAAGAGAAAACAGACCAAAAACTTCGGTTATGGGACTATCTTGTGTTCTTTCTTTTTCGAGAGAGTCCCTGTAATTCGTACCAGAGTGCTAGTTTCTATTAGCACCCCACGAGATCCACGAATGGGCAGGTGGGTTGACCTGATGAAACGTCTGCGAGGTGGGGAGGTCCCACGGTCTACTTTTGACGACGACTTCTTTTCCTAGTGGGATCAACAGATCATCGCCATTGATGACTATCCCTATGTCGGGTTGGATTTCTGAGGAGATCCCGATCTAGCATTACCACCGACCGCAGGATGGGGCGACATTGGTAAGTGATTTTTGATGTTATGATTTTTTTTTATTTTTCAAATACAATAATGAACTTCGAAAAATATTTTTGATAGGATTCAAATGACTAATATTGATCATGTTCTAGATATTGGGCTAGTATGACCAGATGAGTTCCCACGGCACAAACGTCGCGGCTAAGGGGCCGAAGAGGTGGCTACAGACACGGAGCAGACTCTACACACAGTTCAGCGGCACCTGGTGAGACTGACTCACCAAGTCTCGATCGCAGCGGTAGAGGACCTTCCTGTATATATGCAGCGTCACGTGGTTGGCATGCCACGAGACTGGGTCCGCACTTTTAGGCATCTGGTCAATGCAGTAATTGCCTACTTAGCTGCTCATCCTGAGCTGGGGCATTAGATGCACTAGACATGATTATGGGCATTTGAGTCCCAATTTTGTATATTTTTTGGATAGACTTATGTACACTCGAGATGCTTTATGATATATATATACATTTTGACTTTTCGATGCTTAATTTATTGTGATGAATGATTGATGTGCCAGTCTAATGCTTGATTAGCGATAGAATCAGCCCACAAATTATGAGATCTTGGAATATGCAAATAATTAATATAAGTAAATGATCTTTGCAACAACCTCACCCTTAAATATTGGCGATATAAACATGGATCCCTTACCTGATAAATGTTATTTAATTGTGACACTTTCAATTGTGAATCAAGATAAACTCCCAACGAGTCGATTTCGTGAGAAATTGCCTCAGATAGCAAATTAATGACGGCAGTATACTCAGCCATATTGTTTGAAGTGGGACCAATGCATACTCCCCTTGATACCATCAATTGACCAATTGGATAATACAGTACCCAAGCTACGGAAGCGAGATTCCGAGTGTGCCGACTAGCACCATCGGCGAATCCAAAATAGACCAAGTCATCCATCAACACCTGCCAAAGCAGACCAAAAAGTGTTGATATCACAACCTCTCGATAAAAAATGTACAAAGAAGCCATTGCCTAGTTGCTACTTAAGCAAAGTACTTCTTAAGGTAGAGCCCGTTTCGAGGCTCCACCAATTTGTTTCCTTCGAAATCGATTAACTCATACGACCCTTTTGCTAAAACTCGTTTAATTATGAAGGGACCGTACCACATAGGTTTGAATTTGCCTGCCCCCAAGGTGTCCTTATCTTAGTCGTAGACCAAGACGAGGTCACCTTCAGAAAAGACATGAGGACGGACAACTTTATCATACTGGGTTTTAACCCTTTTCTTATGAGCCTCATTTACTGTGGCTGCATCTCGACGCTGCTTATCGAGATGTTCCAAGTGAAGGAGGCGCTCTTCGAGACTAGAGGTCTCTGGAAGGAGCTCAATAGCTAACTTAAGAGATGGAATTTGACATTTGACAGGAAAGATAGATTCCATCCCATAAACTAACTGAAAAGGTGTAAAACCTGTAGCAGTCTTGACGGAGGTTCGGTATGCCCATAGAGCCGGATACAACATAAGATGCCAATTGGATCGATTTTTGTCAATTGTCCTTTGCAGGATCGTCTTAAGAGTTTTGTTTACTGCCTCGACCTGTCCATTGGCCTGAGGATAATAAGGAGACTAATGTTCCTGCCAGAAACCTAATTTGAGAGCCAATTCGGACATTAGTTGATTCTAGAAATGACTGCCATGGTCAGTGACAATCTCTCTTGGGATACCGAACCTTGAGATAATCTGATTAAAAAGGAATAATGTCATTGTCTCACTATCGTTTTTATAAGTGGGCATGGCCTCAGCCCACTTCGTGAATTAGTCTACAGCCACGATAATATACTTGTGATTCGCTGCTGAAGGCAGATTACAAGTCGTAAAATCAATACCCCACTTAGTAAAGGGACTGACAGTGACAACGAGAAAAAGAGGAGCTAGATGTGCGTGCATCTTCCGAGTATAAATTTGGCACAGGTGACAGCGTTTGACCGCTTCAACACAATCTTTGAAGAGCGAAGGCCAAAAATAGCTGGCACGCAAGATACGCTGAGCTGTAGCAAGCCCTGATAGATGACCACCACAAGCTCCACTGTGGCAGTCATTTAGGACTAACTCTGCCTCCTCTAAGGTTAAACAATGCCAAAGGATTGAATCAACCCCCCGACGATAGAATGTATCACCGATGATAACATCATTTTTAGCGAGGTGACGTAATTTGCGATGTTCATCCTTACAGAAAGTAGAGGGAAACTTCCAAGTCTGGAGATAAACAATGATATCTCCATACCAAGGGTCGAGTGAAGAGATGAGGAATAAATGTTCGTCGGGAAAACTTTCCTCATAAACAGTATCCTCTCCACAAGGCAGCTCGGAAATTAGCTTGGGAAAAACCATAGATTTCTTGGACTTGGCGGACAAGAACTCGAGATCAAATTCTTGTAAAATGACAATCCATCGATTATATTTGCCCCCAATCACTCGCCTACTGAGGACAAATTGAAACGGATTGACCACTGCCAAGACAAAAGTTTTGCGTAGCACAATATAATGACGGAGTCGCTGGACATCGTGGACAGCTGCCAAGGCCAACTTCTCAACCGAAGAGTAGCGAAGTTCAGGACCTATCAAACCTTGGCTCAAATAATAAATCACATGCTCTGTAAGAGCATCGTATTCCTAAACGAGAACCATACCAATGGTTGATTCTGCTGCAGCGAGATATAAAAGGAAGTCCCTACCATAATCCGGTGGACTCAAAAGCGAGGCAGAGACTAATGCCTTTTTCAAAGCATCAAATGACCGCTGCGCAAAGTCGTCCCACACGAATGGAACCCCTTTGCGGAGCAAACGCATAAACCCTTTAGTGATCTCGGCATAGTTCGCTATAAATTGTCTTAAGAAATTAGCCTTCCCTTGAAGACTTTGTAGTTGTCGAATGGAGGACGGGGGAGGCAACTGGACTATCGCTTCCACCTTGAAGGGATCAACCCTAATCCCTTCATTTGACACGATGAACCCTAACAACCGACTGGACGTAACAGCGAAAATGCACTTGTTGGGATTCAACCGGATTTTATAAAAATGACATCGCTCAAAAACCATTCGAAGGTGACTGGGGTGATCAGTTCTCTTCCGAGAATGAGCAGCGAGATCGTGCAAGTATGCTTCGATGATATGTTTGATGTCGTGGAAAGCATATGACATGGCCCGCTGGAAAGTAGCTCCAGCATTTTTGAGACCAAACGACATTTTTTTGTATGCAAAGGTACCCAAGGGACATATAAAAGCCATCTTATGATGATCTTCAGGACGGATGGAAATTTGATTATAACCTGAAAAACCGTCCATGAAGGAAAAAATCTCATTACCCGCACACTCATCAATAATCTGATCAATGAATGGCGTGGGGTAATTATCTTTCGAACAAGCCTTGTTTAAGTCCCTAAAGTCGATGCATACTCGGATTGTTCCTTGCTTTTTATCTACAGGGACTGGATTAGAAACCCAATCGTTAAGAGGAACAGGGTATATAAAACCCGCCTTGAGTAGCTTCTCTACTTCGGCTTTAATGGCTGTCGCTTTCCTAGGATTAACCGGTCGAAGACTTTGACGAACCGGCTTGGCGTTTTCATACATCTTGATCTCATGCTGAACTATAGAAGGATCAATGCCAGGCATTTCCTCATAAGACCAAGCAAATACATCTCGAAATTCCTTGAAAAGGTCGGTGTAAATTTGAACTTCTTTAGGGGAACATTCGATTCCGATGAAGAGATTCTCGATCACGTTAGGGTCCCTAGAGATGTTTATAGATATCGTTTCTGAAATCACCGACATATAACCTTCGGCACGAAAGTGTGTTGGAGCCAAAGGATTTGATATCTTACAAACATCACTAGTGAATAGCTTGGAGAACCTAGATTCCACTTCCTGCAATGGAGGAAGGAAATATGAACGATGGTGTAAGTCTTCCCAAGGTCGATCTACACCCATCATTACTTCGAGGATTACTTCTTCAGAAGGTAAAACCATATCCAAGTAGTCCAAGGTGGAGGTGGAATCAAAGGTCCAAGCCGGGGCCACATCACCCTCAAACTCCTCTTCGAAAAAAGGAGCGGAGTGGTTGTCTGCAGAGTTAACGATAGACTGATATCTAAGCTCAGCCGCAGACATAGGGGATGCCATTCCATTTACTTGTCCTTTAGCTAATGTGGTCATAGGTGAAGGCAAGGTCCAAGGGTCCGAAAAATAATGAGTTCGGAAGAACCCTTCTCGAAGAGACTCCTTGGATGATGAAACGACATTGATTCAAGCGATAAGAGAGAGAAGCTCAAAGGTACCCATCAATGATTAATACATCCCAACTCCTAGATTCTCAGTAGGCGGGCGAGGGTTATCCACTAAGGGGACAGTAGAGTCAGAAGTTGCTTGAGGATCAACTGGACAATAATCCAACTAATCAACCTTAACGATTTTCCCTTCATGAGGAAAGCAGATGACACGAAACAAAGTCGAAACGACGGCATCCATCTCGTATACCCAGTTCCTTCCTAAGAGGAGATTATAGTCTAGGTTAGCATCTATGACCTCTACTTCAATATTGACGACCTTTCCTCCAACACATATAGGAAAGGTCGGGATAATCTCATGCAGCTTGTGAGAATGGCCATCAAACAGAGTCAGGAGGGTAGGTGAAGGAACAGTCGAAGGAGATCCAATGGCCTTCCAACATGACATCGACATGACGCACATGGAAGCTCCTTCATTAATAACAGTGCGAAAAAGGTTAATCTTTCAGTATGTAGCCTTTATCTGAAAAGCCATGTGACGAGGGAGTCGCTTTTTAACATTTAACATGTCAAAAGTGAGCACTAAAGAATTAGTTGGATCAACTGCCGCAATCGCCAAGAGTAAGGCACTTCGTTGAGCCGGACATGACTGGAGAACCTCTAAAGCGGACATGGCGCATGGACTCTGGGCCAGATCCTCCACAATGGAATAATTCTGGGCGGCCCTAGCGTTAGGATTAATAGTCGCGCGTTTAGCAGAACCTTTCGGTATCCGTGGTATAGTCTCAACAGGGGGTCGCTCAATATGAAGGTCGGTATTTCTGGGAGCAGTTTTGTCCTTGGAAGTTTCGGATTCACCGTAATCACGTGACCGAGTGGCCAAGTGGACATTAGAACCCATCATGAAAACATTCGATAATTTTCCCCTTCCTGGCTGCCCCCAGAGGAGATACCAGGATTTGAACTTGCACCAGCAAGCAATTGCTGCCCTTGGGGAAAAGGGTTGGTTAACACAGCTTGAGAACTAGAAGCCCCTTGCTGCCCTAACAAGCGCTAAGCGTCCTGAATCTTCAGGAAGAGATGAGTTAAATGGTCTCCACTACACAACTTGCATGGAAACTTGACTTTCTTTCTAGACTCATTTTTACCTCCACCAGCATTATTGTCGGATTTATTTGTCAGCCTTCCCATCCTGATTCTTTTTCTTACCTCGTCCTTTCTTTTTCCCATTGGAGTTTTGACTTCCTTTGGGGTTATCAGATTGGACGGCATTAATTGAAGAGGGTTGGGAAGACGAAGTATTAGACGATGTGACTTGGTTGTTTGAAGCAGTCTGCAATGACAACTGCTGCAATTGGCTCAACAAGTTCACCGCATTTATGTCTACTGATCCAACTACACCATCGGCATGGGGACTTGGCTTCGACTTGGCTATGTCAACCTTCAACCCAAGAGCATCTGGTAAGTATTTTTGTAGGATCCCAGACTGAGAGTAGATCAATTCTAATTGTTGGGCCCTAAAAATCGCTTGCTCCTCAGAATAGACTCTAGACATAGAGACATCCTTAGAGATCTCAGGTTGTAAAGATTTTAGAAACCATTCGAGACAGTACTCCGGAGGGATTTTAGCTTTCATAAGCCTCTTTCTCTATCTCCATTCCTGAATATGGTCAGAAATGTGAGTTGTCGTGTCCTGACGAAAGGTGGCCAGAAGTTTGGTTCCGGCATCATAACGGACAGGCAACTGGAAATGATTTAGGAAAATTTTAGATGAGTTGGCAAAAGATGTAAAGCTGTCCCCAGGCAACTCTATATACCATTTGGCCGCATTACCAGTCAAGGTGCGTTGAAAAAGTCTTAACCTCACTGAATCATCAATAAGGGAGTTCGACGAGCACCACAAATGGAATGTGGTTACATGGTTGCCTGGGTCTTCACCGCCCTTTCCTTCGAATTTTGGAATCTCCGAAGGGAGTTTGGTTAGGACCGGAGGCCATGCCGGATTATATTTGATTGGATCGTTTGTTAATTTTGTGAGATCTGGCAAGTTCAAAGTTGCCATAAACGGAAGCCTAGGAGGACCTTGGGGATTCCACCCAGACTGGGCGGAGCCCCCAAAGCTCTGCAAAGATTGGCCTGGATTTTGGAAGGCACCAGGCTGCCCGAAGTAACTAGCAGAACCCGCTGAACCAAAAGGCAAGCCTTGTGATCGAGCATAACTCGGAGTTTGACCAACTCCGGCCGCAAAACCTCCATAACCGGTGAAGTTTCCTCCTAAAGGATTATAAGGAGTTGACAACCCCTGATAAGGATTCCAAGCAGAGGCTATGGGAGGAATACTTTTGAATGAACTAACCGTGGAGTACGGCCTATTCCCTTGTTGGCCGAGAAACGAATTCCTAGTTCCCATGCTACTAACCGCAGGGTTAGTCCAACCTTAAAAAGGATTGCTACTTTGTCCTAAAGAAGAGAAAGGCATAGATCCAATTGTTGGGTTGGAATGTGGTATATGACCACTTCCAAAAGGAAAACCCTGGAATGAAGCTGATCCACCCATCATGGAGGTGGAGGCACTGAACGGAATTGACGGAATACCCTGTGGATGGGTGCCAAATGGGAAAAATCCATAACTAAAAGCATTGGTTTGGTAGTTTCCACTCATAGAAGGAATGGAGGTAGACCCAACTAAAAATGTGCTAGCAAAAGACCCGAATAAAGAAGCAGAGGGGATGGAAATAGTTCCTCCCCCTTGTACAGATATTGGAGTCTGCATAGTCGTAGCACGTGTAGTAGAAGCCATGCTTCAAGTAGTGGTCATCGATGGTAAGTGCGTAATGTGACCTAGACTTGACGGTCAATGCATTGGAGGCCCAACATATTGTAACACTTTCGGATGACTAGGAGGTAGGGGAGAATTCAGAGCCGCTAACGACTCTGAGAGTTCTTCTACCTCTACGTTATCTACTGCCCAAAAGAGAACTCGAGAAAGTACTGGAGTGTTTCTCTCTTGTTGTGTGGAAGTACCAGGTCTATCTTGAACACTAATGCCCCCAAGAGGAGGATCAATCCCCGACGCATCAGCTGCCACAGGATGAGACCCACTGGCAGTATTACCTCTGCACCTTCTAGGTGAAGGCTCTAAACTTGGTGGTGAAAGACCACGAAGTCTTCGAGACCGTCTAGGTGATCGGTTAGCCACTTTGAATTTCTTGTTAAGATCTAACTAAAGACTCAAAAAATTGAAAGCTAGGCCGACTAGGAGCACAGAGCACACACTATAAAGTCCCTAAAGATATCAACCAGTCAAACAACTTCCAAGTATTTCTACTCCGGGTGATTAGGACCGGACACCAAAATATGAGAAAGTGAAGGGGCCTTCCGAAGATAGTCTGGGATAATGACGGCCCAGTCCTATCAGTGAAGGTAACAAAGGAAGTTACGCTGACCTCCTAACAATAGCCTACGTTAGTGCAAGCCCCCAAGCTTCGCAAGGGTGCCCTCCAGTAGTACCACTGAGAGTGATACAACATCGACCTCAGGTGCCACGGGATTTCCCTCCGTAACCACCTGTGTAGATCCCTAGGAGTAGCAACTAAGGTTACCAACTCGTATCCGAAGCTAGGCTGAACAGTCGTGAGGTAAGTTCAGACAAGTAGGAGAGGGGGTATCTCTCGTCCCTATCTTCACAGACCCTCGTGCTTAACTCCCAGATCTAGAGCTTTCCTGGTCTTCCTAACACTATTGGATTTTCACTCTTTATTTAGACTCCTATGTTTGACAATTTAAAATGGCCTTGGAGAGTTAACTCTCCACTCACCTAATCCAAGGCCCTAAAATATCCTAAAACTTGTTGATGTGTCTAACTTGACAAATATAAAAAGTTCTAGTATATTTTAAACTGGCGCTTGATTTTAATGGGTTGTTATTTAAGTCACGGGATAAGCGGAAGTGAAACTAGTGGTGTTTTGACGCAAAAGAAATCAATAAAAACCAAACTACAAGAAAATGCACTTGTTTTCGTTTTTCGATGAAAGAAATTTCTATAGGGTTCAGAGGAACTTCCAATAAAACAACAAATTTTTCTTTTATTTTCTTCAAACTTCACACACACAAAAGTTAACAAAACTAGGAATGCCTAGAAAGATGCACAAATTAATCCTAATGCAACAAGTACATGCTGATGCAAAATTCAAAACTACTCTTCAATTAAGAAATGAAAGTTGCTTGTTTATCGATTTTTGATTTGCCACTTAGAATGTTTAGATGGAATATAAGTTTTTGTTGCTTATTTCTTCTAAGCACTAAAAGCAAGATGAAGAAAAACAAAAATTCACTTTCACTCACCAAAAAGGAAAACTCAATCAAAACAAAGTTCAAGAAAGCAAAACAAAGTTTCAAGAAGTTTCCTTAAAAAGCAAAACAAAAAGAAATGACTTTTCAAAAACGACCTAACAAGACTGAAACTTTATGACCGAAGAATAGGCAATGAAGCACTTTGCAAGTTTGCAACACAAAACCAGTGAGAACTCAACAAAAAAGGTCCTTCGAAATGCTCTTAACAATCAAAAAGCAGCAAGACGAGCTTGGCAATGAAAACCAAAAGATTGAAAAGACAACTTTCAAGAAAGTGTGAGCCAACAACTTTCAGAAAGCAAGAAAAGCAAATGGTCATAAAAATATAGTTTGAGCATGCAAACCAAAAAGTCACCAAAACAAAACTCAACACAAAGATTGAAATCAATCTTTCTGCCCTGAATACACAGAGCAGCCAAGATTCCTTGCAAGAAACCTTGTGTGCTTAAGCAAAAACAAATGAAGTTTGCAAGACCAACCTTTTCACAATCAGAGAGAATTTGAAACAAGACACTTGCTGTAAAACTAAAGACTGTGACAGAACAGTAACTGTTCCAAACTGAATTAGACCAGCATACAAACTTCCAGAAACAAAAAGATTTTAAAAAATCTTGAAAATTAAAGATATACGCGACTGTGTTTGCACACAGATGCGTGTATACGCGACAACGCTTAAGGAAACATGCATATACGCAGTTTCACTTAAGGAAAGGTGCGTATATATGCTTCTGTAAACAAAAAAAATAGCGTATATAAAAGCTTTCAAGAAAAACAAAAAACAATCTGGTAAAAACTTATCAAAGCTCACAATTCAGGCACTGACTACACAGCAACAGAAGGTAAACAGACAGCTGAGCCCTGATTGGCTTGAATACACCCAAACTAGGAACAACGATACTGTTGTCCCCAGCGGAGTCGCCAATTCTGTTGTGGGATAAACTCCCCTAGGGTCTTGGGTGGATACCCTAGCAGACTGGAGGTTATCTATACAAAGAAACACACATTCCATACAGCCATAATGCTACTATAAGCAAACTCTACAACAGGGGGCGTACCTGAGGTCCTACGTTTGAGAAGAGCCTTCCAGGGTCCAAACCCTTCTTGGAGTTCCTTTTGCTCCTTTGACCTGCAAA
>APFE031062833.1:0-12234 GCA_000404065.3 Pinus taeda | reverse complement strand
ATATAGTTTGTATGAATCAACGATTGATTTGGTCTTATACTCACGTGACAGTCGATTCCAACTGTTGTCGTTGTACATCATGTGGAACCGTTAGTGTTGGGTTCGGAGCAATTTCCTCGTACAACAGGAAGAAGCTATCTATGGTGCTCAAGAGATGTATCCAATTGTGATCTACTATGATAATCATAGTTGCATTAATCTCTGTAAGAATTTCGTGTTTCATGATGGATCCAAGCATATAGATATTTGGTATCATCATTTACAATATTGCGTGTAATGGAGGATAATGTTGCTACAATACATTCCAACGGAGGAACAAGTTGTTGACATCTTGACTAAGTATTTGTCAAGAGGGAAGTTCGAGTTCCACTGATGCAGGATAGGTGCGATTGGTAATCCCTTTCTTGCTAAGAGGGATTGTTGATAAGTGTAGCAAGAAAGTCTCAATTTGACATTTCCTTGGTCAAATTGAGAAAATTCAAATTTCCACATCAAAAGACAACTTGGAAGCAGTTAAATGAGGTGACATGGTTCTTTTCTCTCAATTAGCTTAATAGATTTGAGTTAGAGGGCTTGGAGTTTAGTAATGCATGTGTGATTGCTAACTTGTAGCAATCCAATTCAATTATTTCGAGTATTATTCAATTAAACTAGTTCTAATTGTTGATAGAACTAGTTGGAGGTCAGTTGGGTAGTGGGACAATAGTCTAACTCAATAATCATCCAATTAACTAATAAATCAACCAAAAATAGTTGTGCATATAGAGAATTTGAGTTCCCTAGTTGTGGTTGAGATTCCAAAGCAGTGTAACATCAATTGTAGACTAGTCTTGAGTGTATATGTGTTGCATGTCGTCAAAGTATCAACCTTGGGAATTGCACAATAAATTGGAGGAAAATTCCTAAAAAATAAGGGCCTAATTCCTCAGTATTTGCACAAGTAAATAGGGGCTCAAGTGGAGGTACGAATTGGCTAAGTCTGGGTCAGAGCTTCTCATTGACCATAGAGATAGGTTATTCACTTGTAGGTTGAGCTCAGAGTGAGTTAGAAATTTTAATACATTCTCTATTCATATGGTTAATGCAAGCAGGATTAAGGGGTTTTTACCATTTCATTTCCCCTAGATAAATATGTGTGCTTGTGTATGTGATTGATGAGTGTTTGTGATTGTTTTTCTAAACTATGAATTAATTTCCACATATCATTAGAGTATAATTGTGTTTCCTAATTTTAGATTAAATTTCTTGAGAAATTGCAATTCTATCACCATATTTCTACACATTGGCTACTAGTAGAAAGGATATCATCAGCATCCAGGCCTTCATCTCTATTCAATCTTGGCATTTCTACACATTGGCTACCAGTAGAAAGGATATCATCAACGCATCCAGGCCTTCATCTCTATTCAATCCTGGCACACATTTGGGCCCCTCCAAACCTTTAGCCCCCAAAACTAACTCAAACACCCTAAACTACTTTGTTCAACCTTGCCCTCATTTAGGCCCCCGTGAACCCTCACGGCCTCTGAACTAGTTCAAGCACGTTGAAATACTTTGTTTGAACTGGCCCACATCCACTCAAAAATTCTTGTGGCGCATACATGACATAAGCCCTCAGCCCTCCATTCGTTTTGGGTAGCAATTAAATTAAAACAATATATATATATATATTCCCACATTGGCTAATTTATGGTCATAATGTAGTGGGGTAATTGAAAATGTGGATTCAATATATGGGCTCCTCTTTGTTATGTCAATAAGGGGGAGAGGGGGGAGGTGTTCTGTTATCCTGATTCCCCCACATGGTTTTTCCCTGCTAATCTAACGATGCATAATGTCAATCCGATAAAAATCTGGGGTGGTCTGCAATGATAGTTTAACCCCACCCTAACATAGTTCCAACTTCCCTTACGACATTACTACATTCTGCCTCCATGGTGTAATTCCACCCCTTGTTTTTGGCTTGTGTCCCTACATTTTGACTTTATTTTCATTAATGAAAATATGGCTAGATGGAAAAATGAACGTGATAAATATTAAATTTGGAAATGATCCTTAGTCAATATGGTGTCACTCTTTGGTGGTGACTCCCTTACAGTTTTTGGGGTTCTCTCTTCCTTGATGACCTTCCTCATTGAGCTCCTACTGTTGTTCAATTTCTCTTGATGAACCTTTCGTTTGCTTTTTATCACAACGCTACTGCTTCCAATGTTTTCTTGGTATGAATGCGAGTCAATAAACATTTGTTGCGGAGTTCATTAAACTGTGGAAAACTACTATAGAGATTCCAATGATACCAATCTATTGTGAGAGATCTCAAGCTCAAAATCTCACTGGAAAGATTAAAGGTAGAAGGGGCGTGGTAGTATTTTACAGGGGCTCAACACCTTGAGAGCCACGAAATTCTGAAATCAATATCTCTTGACGAGTTTTACTCACTATCAACAAAAGAACACATTATATATTTTTCAGAGAAAAGTTGTGCGTAGTTTTAACTTTTAAATTTGTATAGAAAAAAATTGTATAGAACAAGGGAATTTTAAGTCTCACATTGACTTAGAAAAAACATAACTCGTATTTCATATACTATGGATATAAGAGAACGTTATAAGACATACGAATATGGATATATTACGAGTATAGATATCTTATCTTGTAGAACGTCTTATATTATTTTCCTGAACATTTGAGATGAACGGTTTAATAATTAATATTATTAAAGATTAATTTTTCTATGAATTTTTTTATACTATTTGATTATATATCCTCCAGACATTTCGAAATTTTAACTTTTTTCTTATTTTCTTCTTTCCATTTTGGTTTGACGATTTGTGAACCCACAGCCATTATAAAACAAAAGTAGTGGTATGCCATTTGCAAATCCATTATTGGTTAAGGGAACTTATAAATCAATCATTCAATCATTCAAAGAGAAGGCTACAGATCGAAGCTCGAAGCCATCCACTGATTGGTGACAATAGACACCTTGCGTGGTAGTAGTTTGTGGATCCTTCGCAGTGAGCTGCATCCATTAACCAATGAGTTACCACAAATTCAAAAGCACAGTGTGACGAGTTGATATCATCCTTATAATTTAGTTCATTCATATATTTCTATTTTCACAGGTTTTACCTGAAACTTGATGCTAGCATAGCACACCAACGAGTGAGAAAATAATTACATTATTTCAGAACCACTGAACAGACATTATCATAAGAGGAAAATATATAATCAACCTTAACAGGGTGTCAAAAAATAAAAGCAAAGCACACAACTCAAAATACAAAATAGAAGCAAAAGTGTATATAGTAATCTAAGAGGATTCACCAATTTAGTTCAAACCCTAAATTTTAAACAATGGAAGTACTTGTACTCATAGATACCATGGTAATGTTTCTCAAAACACAAGTATTTTTCTCACCTTTATTCAATTGTTCTCACTATAACGAACCTCCTGAGCCTACCTAGGAATTTAGCCTCTAGGACACATAAATTTAAAATTTTGGGTTCATTCACAGTTAAAGATTTACCCCTCCTTACAGATCTTGTCTTCTAAAATTACCTCAGCCATATTACTATTAGGCCATAGTACATATTTCTCATTAATTGTTTTGTTGGTTCTCTTATATGGAACCATAGATTCATTAACATATCTGATGTATGTGATCAACCATTAAACTTGTGATGGTAGGCACCCTATCAAAATATCTGGGTAAATCTCTACTAGCAATAGTGGAAATTAATTTCATGACCATTGTAGTGTACACTACATTATTGACCAGCATTTCATTCACATGCATACTAGTTACACTTGCCACATAGATACTTAACCCATTAGTCATAAAATGGGAAACATTATTTCTTCAATTGGTGAGTATGCGTAATTAGATATCACTTTAGAGAATTACAAGCATACCATATCTCTGTAGTGAATGTAATACGATCAGGTAGAGAATCCATAGTCATCTCACATATTCATACATAATCTCACCATAAACCATGTTAGTATATATATAACTTCCTTCCATGCTTCTGCTTCTAACCCTATTCTTAGATGTAAAAGAGGTCATATGTACAATATTTCCATCACTTTCATAGTAATACATTAGCATAGGTAATCTAATTATGTGTCAACCCATTTAATGTACTTCTACAGATAACTTCACACTAGAAATCTGAATGCAAGTCAATCATGAGAAATCTAACGTTGTGAGACCAGTAACAACAGCTAATTACCCTTATTCCACCGTTTCTCATATACATTAAAGGTCACATACATAAGACAGCAATTATTTCCATATATATAAAACCTCATCTATACAACTGAGCTACATGGGTTAACCATTTCAACAGTAGGAAATAGAGATAAGAAATCAACCATCAGAAAGTCTGAGCTAAATTATCTAACTTCATAACAAGTAAGCATTAATATAGAACCCATACTATGCAAGTGAATCTTATCAGAGTAGAGAGGAACACCGTTAATTCTATTAATACATAAGCCTATGTAATTCACGCGAGATTATCATGGCAAGGAAACTTAGGCAATCATCTCATAGAAAAACTTGAACAATAACGTAAACATATGAAATTATTTTCATAAACAAACTAGAACTAACAGAGAGAGAGAGAGAGAGAGAGAGAGAGAGTAAGAGTCATCATAGAAACATTTCACGCATTTGAAGCCAACTAAAACCTCACTTGGAGGGAGGAGCACCACCAAATAGCCATGAATCACCTTTGATTCCCCATGAGCCGAAGATCTTGCCAAGGATCAATTGTCCTCAATTGATCAATGCACTGGGTATTTAACACCATATTTCATGATTTAGTTACCTTTAGCGTCATCCCTCTTTTATGGATTTTTCCAATTTCCTAGCTCTTTTTTTGGAAAAGCTCGTATTTATCTCCCATGAGGATTTTCCTCATAAAATATTTCCTTTATCTCCCGCAAAGCTTTTATGTCCGATGGATCTTTATCTCCCATCCATCTCATGGATCACCAATCCATCAAATCTTATCTAGAATCACATCTAGAATCTTTATCATGAAAGATTCGTCTCTATCCCATTCCTCAATGGAATTTTATAAGCATCTCCTCTCTTTTGGTGCTCCACCCTCCAAGTGATTTATTTTATTTATTTATTTAATAACACATTTTCTTTTCATATTACATATGACCTAGCTTTCCTCAACTTAGGTTTAGAATAGTTTAACCCAGAAAGGAGGGTATCAAACCTAGATTTCCTCAGCTTAGATTTACAAACATTTAACACACAAGGGAGGATATCACACCTAGCTTTAACTTAGCTTAGGTTTACAATAATTTAGTACATAAGGGAGGAGTGTTACATACTCCCCCCCTTAAATTTTACACCGTCTACAGTGTATCACTACATCATGTCCTTGTTCACAGTTAATTGTTTTCTGAATCAACAACTCTCATGGCTCTGCCATTTGAGACAATTTTTTCGATGTACATCAATCACAAGGAGTTCTCCTAGCACCTATCCTTCCATAGCTACATTGGTCTCAAGGAGCGCTCTCCTTTCATAGCTACCTGTAACATTTTTTTCAAACCATTTGTGAGAATTATAGATGAAAAATTTTAACTATGATAAATATCATAATCTGTTACTTAATATTATTAAAGCATCTATTGCTTATCATTTTTTTTATCTGAAGAATGTGTGTTCTCTGCTTGCTTTCTTTCAACCCTTTGTGTTCTTTTCGAACACCTATTTCTTGCAGTCTCTCTACATACAATACATTAGTTGGCATATTTTTTGCATTAATATGGTTGCAAGGTCATAATAGATTAGTTCACATAACAATATATATTCTTCGTAATTGTCTGTATGCCAAACTACAATTAACAATAGTCACTTATACCAAACTTACTTTCCTTCTTCTGGGTAATCTCCAAGTTTGTTTACCTAGACAGGCATCTATTCAATGACTCCATGCATACCTACACACAAGGAATGTTATACACACCAAAACACATTTCATTTTTCAACCTTGTAGCATATGTAGTCATATTGTCTCATATGTCCCGTTGTACATAGTCCATCTTTGGTACATCCTATAATACCATCCTCATGGTATCACCTGCATAACATGGACTTTATCCACATATTCTTCCACCTTTTAGGTATTAGGTGAGATTTTATTTAGCCATACACCTATTGTACCATTCATTTAAAACCATAATACCTATTTTGCCTAAATTTCATTTTATGTACATCTAGTTTCTATCATGCATATATATGTATTTTACCTTCACTCTCAGAACCGCTATCTCCACATGCTCAAGCATGGCTAGTTTGGAGAATTACATCAAAGATCAACCCAATAACATAACCTAAACTTGCAGGTAGAAAATTTCCTCAGAAATAATAAGGATTTAACTCTTCTGTACAATTCCAATGAGAAGTTATTTTCTTAACTGCATGCAAACTACTTTTTCCATGTAGAATTTCTAGCTCTTGCCATAGAGTTTTCACATCTATGTTGCACGTACCTCAATAATTCTAATTTTAAATATACAATTAAACCATTAATGAACTCATTCATTATGCTTTATGCAGAATTACTCACAAAGCAAACATTTTTAGAAAACAAAGTCTTCATGCTTTACAGGCTTGACCATACCTACTTCATAAGTTTCTTTATCTCAACTTGATCTCATGCTCCAAAAAAAATGATATGTTCACGCACTTTCTTGTCACAGGCATGATCACCTTCCTAGCCCATCCACACATACTCATATTGCAGAATGTTGCAACAGATAATGAGCTGCAACCAGAAATCTCTTCATAATGGCTATGGAAATTTGCGTATTTTAATTGCATAGTTGTAAGGCCATTCAAATGCATCTCCGTGGAGAAGTAGTATCATCTCATGAAGATCAGAGACTACTTTTGTATCATCACAAGCACAAATATGTGAGGTGATTCAGATCGTCCAAAGATCGATGCTCGCTGCTGACTGAAACAATCTAATCAAATTTGCATTTTTTGAATCAGCAAACAATTTTCAAATTAAGCATGCAATTCTTAAAAACAGAGAAGGGCGTTTGCCTCCTAATTAATAACAGATTCCTGGAGAGTATCGCTTTCAGCACGGTGCAGAGAACAACTTGTAGTTTTTTTATCAGTGCCTCACCATTTGACTTAGTGCTGACTCCCTTACAGTTTTTGGGGTTCTCTCTTTCTTGATGACCTTTCTCACTAAGCTCCTACTGTTGTTCAATTGCTCTTGATGAACCTTTTGTTTTCTTTTTATCACAACGGTACTGCTTCCACAGTTTTCTTGGTATGAATGCGAGTCAATAAACATTTGTTGCGGACTTCATTAAACTGCGGAAAACTAATGTAGAGATTCCAATGATACCAATCTATTGTGAGAGATCTCAAGCTCGAAATCTCGCTGGAAAGATTAAAGGTAGAAGGGGCGCGGCAGTATTTTATAGGTGCTCAACGCCTTGAGAGCCATGAAATTCTGAAATCAATATATCTTGACAAGTTTTACTCATTATCAACAAATGAACGCATTATATACTTTTCAGAGAAAAGTTGTGCATAATTTTAACTTTTAAATTTGTATAGAATAAGGGAATTTTAAGTCTCGCATTGACTTAGAAAAAACATAACTCATCTTTCATATAATATGGATATAAGAGAATGTTGTAAGACATATGAATATGGATATCTTACAAGTATAGATATCTTATCTTGTAGAACGGCTTATATTATTTTCCTGAACATTTGAGATGAACGGTTTAATATTTAATATTATTGAAGATCATTTTTTTCTATGAATTTTTTTTAGACTATTTGATTATATATCCTCTAGCCATTTCAAACATTTAACTTTTTGCTTATTTTCTTCTTTCCATTTTGGTTTGACGATTTGTGAACCCACAGCCATTTCAAACATTTAACTTTTTGCTTATTTTCTTCTTTCCATTTTGGTTTGATGATTTGTGAACCCGCAGCCATTATAAAACAAAAGTAGTAGTATGCCATTTGCAAATCCATTGTTGGTTAAGGGAACTTATAAATAAATCATTCAATCATTCAAAGAGAAGGCTACCGATCAAAGCTCGAAGCCATCCACTGACTGGTGACAATAGACACCTTGCGTAGTAGTAGTTTGTGGATCCTTCGCAGTGAGCTGCATCCATTAACCAGTGAGTTACCACAAATTCAAAAACACAATGTCACGAGTTGATATCATCCTTATATTTTAGTTCATTCATATATTTCTATTTTCACAGATTTTACCTTAAACTTGATAGCACACCGATGAGTGAGAAAATAATTACATTATTTCAGAACCATTGAACGGACATTATCATAAGAGGAAAATCTATAATCAACCCTAATAGGGTGTCAAAAAATAAAAGCAAAGCACACAACTCACAATACAAAATAGAAGAAAAAGTGTATACAGTAATCTAAGAGGATTCACCAATAAGAAGACCCAAGGGAAAGCATTTTTTTAGTTCAAACCCTAAATTCTAAACAATGGAAGTACTTGTACTCATACATACCGTGGTAATGTTTCTCAAAACACAAGTATTTTTCTCACGTGTAAAACAATTTTCCACAACAGCTTGGACAGAATTCCACAGAAATTGCTTACGAAAACTGCTTTTGGAACCCCATTTCCCCCTCCCTTGAAACGAAATATGATAGGACTGCATACATGCAATTATTTTGAACCGATGAAAAGGGTTGCGACTAATCCCAGAACAATGACACAAGCATCATTGTTGCAAGAGGAAAGATCCATTCCCTCTGCTCATTTTCCAAATGGAAATGCATCTGTACGAGGTGCTTTATTCTATTCTCCATTCCTTTTATCCCTCAAACAGTCAATCAGAGACTTTTGGTTAGACTGGAACATGGGAATCGAATCAATTACTGAGACCAAAGATATACTGTAAGCTTCAACCTGCATCTATAAAGTGGATTTATATTCACCTTTAAACTGCATCTATAAAGTGCATATATGCATCTATAAAGTGGATTTATATCACCTTTATATGCATCTATAAAGTGCATATATATTCACCTTATCCAGTTGATAGAATTTTTAAGTTTAAAATGCTCATAATTGATTATCCATGTGTAAGCAGAACGAAATAAATGAGATTTAATATCGACATTACAGGAACACGATAACCTCAAACAAATAGTTGTTCGTTAATTATTTCAAAAGGGCATAACGTTAATTACCTATCAGGATAGCTTTGGGCTCATTAATAATGCGAACAATGTCGCAGAAGGAGGGGCATTGGGATTCAAGAGTCTGCCGCAAACATTTAGCAACTATCGATTTGTTGTTGCACGGTTGTCAGTACGGCAACACTATCGTCAACTCTGTAACCTCGTCACCTCTCATACCAAGAGCAGGCACGATGGTGGTTGCAGCAATGAAACAACACTACAGCCTTAGCTATCATTAGTCGAGTGCCATACTCATTCTTCCCTTCACGTAAACTTATGATAAAATAGTAGGCATTACGTAAAGGCTCAAAAGAGATAGTGCATTTACAAACTAACAGATTATGTGTTTTATAACCACTAGAACAAGGAATCAATATTACTAATCAATGAACAACAGTCTAACCATGGAAGACATCGCTCCCACTTTCTGTTATCCCTCCCTTATCATTTGTTATAGCAACATTGTTGCTTTCAACATATTTTTCTTAATTCATTATCATAATTAGGAAAACTACAGTTTTTTTTCCATTCCTTTCTTAAACAAAACTAGAATAATACAAAAAATAGAATGAAATCCATCGTTCTTAAGTGTGCGTGGCTTTTTGGTTGCTTTTATCCATAATTCATGGTTTTAGAATCACCCAAACTAGTGTGCACGATATTTAAGAAACCTTCTACTCTCAGTCGAAAAATAAAAATAAAAATAAAAAAATAAAATAAAATAAAATAAAAACAAAACAAAACAAAACAAAAAAAAACATTAAAACATTGTTTTATCCCTTTAAACTTGTGATATACATTCATAAGGTAGTGTTCTAAATGGAAAGAATGTGAATCTTATCCAATATTGTTGCTTTTTTACAAGCAGTTTAATGGATAGCATTATTATATTCGTGAGCAAAGAGAAAATCAACTTCTTCTTTTTTGGGGGTCGAAGATTTTCTTACCTCTCCAAATTATTAGACGATATCAAGCTCTCTTGGATGTTTCCCGTCATCTAGCACAGCTACAGATAAGTATTTTTCCAATATCCACCACAACTGCACGCCAACTATTGGCATATCCATGCCATGCAATCTAGGATTATATGATTAGGACCATTATTCGAAGCTTGAGCCGTAAAGTTTGGATGAATCCCATGTCATCCTTATTACACACGTAGTTGTATAGTAACTCTATCCACACGTAATTGTCTGTAGTGCAATGGAAAACATAATCAATAGAGATTTTTTTATTTTTTGTTCTTTGTTTACACACTATCCCTGGTGTTGATGATTAATTTAGCAACGTATGCTGATTCAAACTCCATTCCCTGTTGACAATCCCCCATGCAGTACTGGAGGATCGACTTCACTCCAACCCATTCTCCATCCTATGGCCTGAATTGTAGCCCTCCAACATCTGCCTGAGCTAGCACAGTCAGATTCGCTTCATCTTAGTGGAAACCCATCCCCAAAGCCAGCTCCAGCGCAGGGCATGGCGAATCATGATTTAACCTTAGATGAGAAATGGGACCCTCACTTGGTATGGAAACAAAGCATCATCCAACCGCCAAACATTGTGATGCTCTAGAGAGAGGAAAAACTCGATCGATGCCCAAACGCACTTGGGAAGTGCTCTTAACACTCATTCTCCTTGTTGTAATATTCTATCGAGCAGAATATTACTTGGATGGTTTTTAACTAATGGGTATTCCCATACAAATCTTATATACACAACGTATATATCGCACTCGGATTCAATCTTGGGTGAGGCCGCTTATGCTATCTATTGACCCAAATTTTAATATATATCCCAAAAATGTATAACATAGAAATCAATCCATAATACGCGTATTGAAGGTAATTAATTTTTCAACTGTAAAAGTTATTTTTTATTTTAAGGAATAATATCCCCTTGTTATATGTTTCAAAAATTGAACTTACACCATCATCTTATTTTTATGTATAAAATTTTAATTTTGGTGGCTTAACTCAATTTAATCACCATGCATAAATTAATTCTAACTTCGTTCTTCGTACCAGGGTTTTTTAAAACCTCCATGACACATCCAAATTAAAGATTAGAGTATGGATGGCTATGCTATGCTCTTGACGTTTCAACCCTCGCCCTTATAACTATTTAATTTTAGACCATATACACCGTCATTTACATTCTATAATATATCGGTCCATAATTTATATATGGGAGGGTATTGTTTTTTTTCAATTTCTATATTTTCTTTTATCTTAAGAATAATATCTCATGTTCCATGTTTTGACAATCTACCTTACCTTATAGGTTTCAAATTCTTTTGTTGTTCAACATATGTATTTATGTTGTCCCTTCCTAACAAATTCATTTTATGAAAAACATAAATATTGCATACAACAAGAACTCCAAATGGGCTTCCCCATTCTTTTCTCTAAACATTTTTAATATTTAGATTCAATTTTAGGGAGTCTAGATTTAACACTTATACCAGGACCCTTTAGAAGAGTTTGTGGTAGTGAGGCCATTTTAGGCTAAAACTTGTCCATACCCTATGGAGGCGTATTGGTCCACAGGCCGTAAGGATTGAAATTGATTTCTCCAATACCATTTGTAATGAACCTCCTGACCCTACCTTGGAATTTAGCCTCTAGGACCATAAATTTAAAATTTTGGGTTCATTCACAGTCAAAGCTTTACCCCTCTTTGCAAATCTTGTCTTCTAAAATTACCTCGGCCATATTACTGTTACGCCATAGTACAAATTTCTCATTAATAGTTTTACTGGTTCTCTTATATGGAACCTTACATTCATTAACATATCTGATGTATGTGACCAACCATTAAACTTGTGATAAGAGGCACCCTATCAAAATATCTGGGTAAATCTCTACCAACACTAGTGGAAATTAATTTCATGATCATTGTAGTGTACACTACTTTATTCACCATAATTTCATTCCCATGCATACTAGTTAGACTTGCAACATAGATACTTAACCCATTAGTCATAAAATGGGAAACATTA
>APFE031062826.1:0-17468 GCA_000404065.3 Pinus taeda | reverse complement strand
GTAGTCTAGAGTCATGTGAGTCATAGTCCATCCACATATGGGATTACTGATGTACTTGTTCAGTCAAGTATTATCATTCTTGTAGTAAGGTAATAAGCCTATGAGGCCATGTACTTTGTTGCATATCATTGAGTCATAATCTTGGTCCATTTGGAGTAGCCTCTTGCATGTGACAAGGGGGCATTGACAATTATGTATAGAATGCACATTCAGCCATGGAGATGATTACATATAGTGCAGTATGGATGGTCATATTGTTGTGACCTGTCATCATGAAGTTGTTTCTACCGTATCTACCTCAGAGAGATGCTACATTTTTGTTTATATGTATGTGCTTCTTGCTGCTAGTGATGTTGATGGAGAAAATGTTGTTGGTGGGTACATTGTGGAGAGGATGTATATGTTGTTGTTGCTTCAGAGTGGATGGATATTTGTTGTTGTTGCTATGGAGTTGATCAGTATTGTTGTTACTAGTAGATCACATTTGTTGTTGCTGCTATGGGTTGGTGTTATGATATGCTACTGCTGCTATGACATGGATTATATTATTGTTTCTTCAGGGGGAGAGCATGTGTTTCAGTGTTTGCTACTATTGAGTGATATTTTATTGTTGTTGTTGGTAGGAGATGTATGTTGTTGTTCTAGTGTGTTGATGATTGGACATAGATTCTTTCCAAGGGGAGTTTAGTGAACTTACCTCACAAGGGGAGTGTTATTGTTTCAGTTGTGCACTCCATTACTTGTCACTTGTATATGTTTTTTTATGGAGCCCTTTGCATGTAGAGGACTATATAGCATTCCTCTTTGACATGTTTTACCCTTTGCCATTGTTGTCAAAGGGAGAGAATGTGAGGATGTTGATCTGATGATTGTTTCAACTGGTGGTTGACATCAATGCCAAAGGGGGAGATTGTTGGCATTGATGTGTGTTTGCAATCTTGCATATGTGTGGTTGATTTTCATTGATTTCAACCTAGTTTCTTGGACTGCAGGTGTGTTAGTTATGCATGTGTATATGTGGATGCAGGTGGATTGTGTATGGATTAGTTGCAGATGGTCCTTAGCATGTCTACTTGCTTAGAATAGCTTGGATATGGTCCTTGGTTGGTCTACTAGCTTGGAGATTATGGTTAAGGTGTAGATGGTCCTTGAAGGTTGGATGATCATGTGTTGCACTAGCTTAGAGGCCTACCCATGATGATTATCTTTATGATCATGTTGTTGCATACATATGGTGGGTGGTTCTATAGATTTTAGAGTTGAGGATCCTTGTTGATTAGGTCTCCATGTTCTCCATGTTCCCCGATTAGGTCTCCTATGATCACATGTTATACTTTGGGCTTTGAGAGGATCTACATGTGGTAGTAGATACTTCAGATTCTTGTGTAGACATTGGAGGATGTCTGACAGGTGTTGGTGTTGCATACTAATGGCAAGCATGTTGTAGTGAAGCTTGATGGATTAGATGGTTGGCCTGGTTGTTGGTTGGAATTCTAGTCAGCCTAGTTTGACTAGTGATGATGTCAGTGATGTTGCAAAGACTTGGAGAAGTGTTTCAGATGTTTCTACAACTTGTAGGGGACATACAGAGGCTTTACAAGCAGTGGAACAAGTTGAGACAAGATTTGAGCAAAGGAGACATATTTGTAGTGACTTTAAGCCTTGGACACAAGCACAGAGGCTTGTGGGAGTGTCTAGAAGCCCATAGATGTTGGCATAAAGGCTTGTGGGAGTTTTTAAGGCCTTGGGCACATGAAAAGTGTGCCATGGGAGAATTCAGGCATGTAGATGACTTTTCTCCGGTTTTCTCGCGCTCCTTGGATGTTTTAGTTGGTTTTTATGTTATATCTTTCTCGTGAAGTTTCAATAAAGGTTCAAATTGACTTAATCAACAGTCTTCATGTGTTTAGAAGTGTGAACGCCTTTAATGGACCAAGTAGTGGAGCAATGGAAAAAATTGTTTAAATAGAGGAGCACCTATATCATTTGTGAGATTACTGATGAGCCCCAAAATTGGTAACTTGTTGGGCTCATTTGTCCTAATTATCCATGTTCAGTCCTTGTTCAAATCCATCATTTTCTATGGTTTATGCATTATTTTTAGTATGTTTATGTCATTGGTACGAATAAGGGAAGTCACTTTCCCTAGGTGGTTAACACGTGCTTATTTCAGGTTTTTTGACACATATTGGAGCAAAGTCAAAGCAATCATGAGCTATAAGGCAGCCAAGCCTGAGGTGAGGATTCTGTTATCACTCAAGTTGTACCTAGGCTCCTAATAGGGATACGGCTGAGGTAACCACAAACCAATCTTCTGATTGCAGGTTCTAGCCCACCTGCAATCGGAGAGGGCTCTCTCCTTTTGATTCAACCTTAGTTGATGATTTTAGGCTATCTTTTTGACTTCAAGGGAGTGTTGATTGTGATTGGAAGGAAGGTAGGATTCTCGCACAAAGGGGCATGGTAAGGTGTGATAAGTTTCGAACCATTGGGCATGGAGTCATAGATTGAGGCTTGCGAGCGTTTTCTTAGTCCCAAGGGGATACGGAGCGGGATAGCCACACAAGATACAATTTTCTATCTGCTGAAAGTACGGAGTGGATATCAGGGATGAAAGGCAAAGGAGAATCATTTCATCACGCTGAAAAAGGGGAGAAATGGATGAATGGGATCCAGGAGCAGTTAAGAATTCCTAAGACATGCACTCATATGTGAAAGAAACAGCGTAAACCAGATCATTTAAGAATACAAGCTCATAACTGTTTCTGAAGAAACTATTGAAAATGCAGAAATTGAAGCTTAAGGTGTCTGAAACACACTTAAGCTTTTTTTTTTCTGCGGGGATTTAGAAGGCGGAAAAGGTGGTGAGGGAATAAAATTAAACAGAGGAGAGAACTTGTTGGATATGTCGAAAGCGGGAATTTTAGTGATCATTTTGCAGAAACATCAAGTAGTTTATTCGTAATCCATGCTTTCGGCAAATCTTCTGGATTAATGGAAGTTTGAAGTTACAGTGCGAAGTCTCTGCTCAGAGAAATGCTGAAAGAGACTGACAACATACTAACTAACCAAACCTCACACATTGCTCAGAGGTGGGTATTATTATAAGCAAATATCGGAAAGACATCATTACAAGTGACCTCAACGGGTCTGCTTAGAGAACTCTTCAAAAATCTAAGTGTTGTTGGAATTAAATGCAAGTAAATCTTTTTGGCTGTGTTGGGGGCATCTGGATCGGAACAGGTGATGAGGTGTCCCTTGGGGACCAGATGCGGTGCTGCTGGAGTGATTGTGCTTCGGGAATTGCAGTTCAGCTCTGGTGTGAATTAAATGTGCAATAATTACGATTTGAGAGCTTCAAGTAGTTTCGCCCTCTTTCTATGAATCTGCTGGAAGATATTAAATTTTCTCCTGCTTCGGGCCGCTGCTCAAGATATTCACCGATCCTCTTTGCCGCTACATTGATGACTCCCACCGTCGACTGATACTCTTTGACATGCTTGATGCCTGATGATTTGATCTGATACACTTTAAACTCTGTGATTGATCTGCTGCTGTCTTTAAACCGGATCCTTTTAGGCACGATCGGGCGATTTTCGGGATTTTTCGGCGCGCAATGGGCTAAGAAATCAGAAGATTCCCCGAGGATTCCTTGAAATGGCCTATTTCACATAGAGATGCACGATTAGCGCTTCGAAAACTACCTCTGTTTCTTGATCTGGAGCTCCGAAGTGCAATTTTTCTTCCTGCGCAAAGTTTCGGCTTTTCTGGCTGCTGACGTCAGCTGTGGTGGGTCCCTGGTACAGAGCGATGTGGTGAAGTGCTGATACTGGAGGTAATGTGATGAAGAAACTCCGATGCGATATCGCAATATCGCGTCGGCCGGGAACGGAGGGTGCTTGAGTTGGACACTCGGCACTTGCGACCGCCGACTGTCGATATCGCAATATCGCATCGGCGGGGAACGGAGGGTGCTTGAGTTGGACACTCGGCGCTTGCGACCACCGATCGGCGATATCGCAAATATCGCATCGGCGGGGAACGGATGGGTGATGACTTGCATGGAGATGAGAGTGCGAGGTTGCGATGCGATATGGCTTTGAGGTTGTAAGTTTTGGGCGGAAAGAGCGAGTAAGTGGGTGTGAAGGGCATTTGAGGTTTCGGAAGGGGTCCGATTTCCTCAGAGGGATTTTATACTTTGGAAGGAGTCCGTTGTATCTGGGAGGTGGTTTTGGAGGTTGGGGTTCTTGCTTAGTTTCTGATAAACTGAGCAATTCCCGAGAGTGCTATGGTTATTTTTCAACCAGGGGGAGGGATATTACGTAGGGGGATTTTACTTAATATTAATAAGGGGATGGGAAGAATAGGGAGCTAAATAATAATGTTAGTGGTTAATATGGAGATGGTAAGAAAGCGCTAAGTTCGGGAGAGCTTAGGCTATTACAAGGGGGTAGGACCATACTTTAGGAGAAGATATGGAACAACTTTGAGTAAAGCAGATCTTTACTCAAGCCATGGTTACGAAGATGATGGAACTTAAGAGGTGTCAAGCATATCTTGACCTCTTTTGGGGAAGTTAGTTAATGATTGGGAAAACAGAGGAGGGGAGTTAGTTATACCTCTTTTGAGTTTTTTGCTTACAAATCTTTGTTGATTATGTTTTGCATGATATGATATCTGAAAACCTGGAACTGGTCAGCAATTCAACAACCTCAGAACTACCTACCTAGCCTACTTACCTAGCATTTTTTCTTCTTTTGTTTGGGGGTGCACTTAGACTTGCAAACCCGTCATTCATTTTTCTTTTGATGCTTTCCTATCTACATACTACCCTTATTTCTTCCGGAGCCCAGATTAAGCTGTTGGGCTCCTTTGCTTCTCTACCTATCTAAGAATTTTCCAAGATTAAACTGTTTGGATAGATTTACAATCTCTATATTCTAAAACAGGAAATTTAAACCTAGGGAGACCAAGATTAAACTGTTTGGACCTCCCTTTAACTAAAAGTAGCGATACCGGTATAACTTTACAAAATTTGAAGGCAATTGAATGAACTTGAAGTTGCCTTCTTCTTTTGGAGACTGTTTGAGAAAATATGGAGCATTGCAGCAAGCAAAGTACGACATATTTGGCCTGTGAAATGCCAATCATTAAAAATGAATATCTGCTGCAGCAGGAGCTAACAGTGGCTCCACTCGGGGATAGCTTCTCCTTGCGAGAAGTTAAGAACAGCAGGCGAGAACGCCTTGGTTTTTAGTTTCTTGCTGTCTTTTGCAAAACTGGGAAGCATCGCCTGCTTTCTTCCGTGTGCTTCTAGTATTATAAACTCTAAAAAGTCAAAACTGATATTTACAAATATGTACAAACCAACTACCAACTGCTCTTTCAAGCAGGAGGATCATTGTAGTGTTTCAACATCTGGCCATTGATTGGGCCTTCTTCCGTTGTGCTCTTATCAAGAGATTTGAGAAAGTAGGTGTTATTGCCTTGCACCGCGCTGATAGCGTATGGACCTTTCCACAGAAAATCAAATTTAGCATGTTTACCCTTGTCTTCCCTTCTTGCATCCCATCTTAGGACTTTGCTGCCTACCCAGAAATCCTCCACTTTGGTTCTCTTGTCGAACATTTTCTTGAGTTTTTCTTGTAGACCTTAAGCTTTATTGAAAACTTCTTCTCTGGTTTGCTGAAGGTGAATGGTCCGATTAATTCTTCTTTGCATGTCGTTCGGCTCAGCCTGAATTTCTTGAAACAGTTTGATAGTTGGTATGCCCAGGGATGAAGGAAACCTAGCTTCCATGCCATACACAAGTTCATAGGGGCTCAACCCGATGGATTTTTTGGTGGTCATTCGGTCTGCCCATAGGGCGCTGGTGAGCTTTTTGTGCCAGTTCTTTTTGTTCTCTTCTAGCATCTTCTGTATGATATTGAGGAGGCTCTTATTGGAGGACTCGGCCAGGCCATTGCCTTGCGGGTAATAAGCAGTGGAGTGACCTAAGGTAATGTGGTATTTGTGGCAAAAGTTAATGATTTTTTTGGATTTGAAAGCAGCCACGTTGTCGGTAATGATTTTCTCTGGGCAGCCAAATCTAGACAAGATGTTGCTCTCAAGAAATTGGATGATGGTGGAGTCATTGGCTTGCCTACACAGGATGGCTTCAATCCATTTGGTGAAATATTCGGTGGCTGTCAAAATCCATTTGTGCTGGCCTGAGGAGGAGGGATGAATTTCTCCAATGAAGTCAAGACCCCATTGTTGAAAAGGCTTCTCGGTGAAATGGGCTTTAGGGGCAGAGGCAATAGTTTTTCTTTTTCCTTCAAAGATTTGGAATTTGTGGCATGAGGCAGTAAATGTTTTCACATCTGTAAACAAAGAGGGCCAGTAATAACCGGCTCGTAAGATCTTGTCCGCCGTGGATTTCCAATATAAGTGGCCTCCGCAATCACCTGCATGAAATTCTCTCATGACGCTGTTAGTTTCGTCCTTAGTTAAACATTCAAGCAAAATGCCTTCATAATTTTTCCAAAATAAGGCACTATCTATGACACAGAAGTTTGATGATTTCATTCTTAAAAATCATTTTTTAGTTCTGGACAATCCTGGGGGAGCATACAGGTTTAAAAATACAAAGCAAATATCAGAGTACCAAGGGGACTGTGTGAAGGTATCACTGATCTATGGAGTCAACAGCTCCACTTCATCGTCCAGCTGATTAATGTCAAGTGGTTGGAAATTTGTTTAGGCCATTAGCTTAGCTAGCCCTTGTCCTTTTACGAGCTTGGTGGGCTTTATCTCAATGTCGTACTCAAGGATGCTAGCAATCCATTTGCCTCTTCTACCTTCCAATCCTTCTTGAGTTAATATATCCTTTACAACAGCATTGGGGACATATGCGATCACATGAGAGTAGAGGATGTAAATTCTGAAGTCTTTAATGGCTTTGACCAGGGTGTAAGCTTGCTTTTCCATGATCTGAAATTTTAGGGGCGCGTCTCTTAAAGCTCGGCTGAAGAAAGCTATTGGTTTCTCATTGCCCTGATCATCTTTCTGTAGAAGGACTACGGCTATGGTATGTTCTGATGCGAAAGAAAAAATGATAAAGTCTCTATCAAATTGAGGACTGGTAAGGGCAGGTGTTTGAGTCAAGGCCATTTTTATACTCTCGAAAGCTTGCTTGGCCTCAAGGGACCATCTCACCTTAGCGTCCTTTTTTAGCATGTCGTTCAATAGCCTTATTAACTCAACTAAATTTGGGATAAATCTCCTCAGGAAGTTAATTTTTCTGAGGAATCCTTGTAACTCTTTCGTGTTTCTTGGGTAAGGGATTTGGAGGATAGCCTGAATTCTTTCTGGGTCAATTCTGATCCCATATTTTGATATTATATGCCCTAATAACCTACCTTCCTCGAGGGCGAACAGGGACTTCTTCGAGTTCAAGGAAATGCCGTATTTCCTACATGTGATAAAAATTTGCCTTAAGTGCTTAAGGTGTTGCGAGTCAGATTTGGAAAAGGGGGTCAGGTCATCCAAGTAAACCACAAGGAAATCGTGTATTTCCTTAGCGAACGAGATATCCATTGCCCTCTGAAAGGTGGCACCGGCGTTTTTCAGTCCAAAAGGCATTTTAACGTATTTGAACGTTCCCCAGGGTGTAGTAAAAGCTGTTTTGTCCTGATCGTCTCGGTGAAAAAGAATTTGGTTAAATCCTGAGAATCTGTCAAGTAGAGAGATCCTAGAAGAACCCACCACTCTTTGCAAGATGTGATCCATTTTAGGTAACGGGTAGTGGTCTTTTAGGGAGACTTGGTTTAGATTTCTCAAGTACACATAGTCTTATCTCTCCTGTTTTCTTCCTGGTAGGAACTAAGTTAGATACCCATTCCGAGAATCTAATAGGCGTAATGATCCCTGCTTCAAACATTCTTTTTATTTCTTTTTCAATCACAGGGAGAAGCATGGGGTTGATTCTTCTAAGTTTTTGTTTCAATGGTTTCTGGTTCGGCCTTAGGGGAATGGTATGCTGGATTACTGAAGTGTTGTAGGACTTCATGTCCTCATAACTCCAAGCAAATACGTCTTGAAATTCCTTGAGCAGATCCACATATTTGGGCTTTTGGTCAGGAGGCAAGTTTTTAGAAAGTTTAATCGTCTTGGGATGTTCTGCCATTCCTATGTTGTATCCTTCTATGGCGGCATCCAAAGGTTCCATTTTTGGTTTTCTGGCCACATCGTTGTCATCAAACATGTCTTCCAATGGGGTAAGGCCAGTGGGTAAAACATTTCCTTTTAGGTCGATAAACTCTTCTTTCTCCTCTGCTGCCTTAGGTGGGTAAGCCTATTTCAGTTGCCCTATGTTTGTGCTGTAAAAAATAGTTGGGCTGAGTATCTATTCAGCCATGGGGGCTGTTAGGGTCATGTGATCTTCTTCTGCTAGTTGCTGTGTTTCTGGTGTAACATCCATGTCAATGTTGGTGCTAGAGAATTCGCCTTCCCGAGTCAAAAATTTGTTAATCTGGACATCATCTTGGAATACCTGCCAATTCTCGACATTGTTAGGAATTGACGGTCTGTGTTTTACTTCTGCAGTGAAGCGGTGACTTGGTCCAAAGGGAAACCTACAGGTGCTAGCGAAGGTAGCTAGGCTATCAGCGTGAATATTATCTTCTCGTGCGATTTTGGTCAACTCAAAATCACTGAAGGTGCTAAGCAATTCGCTGGCAGCGGCTCTGTAAGCTCTCATTCTACTGTCATTAGCGACGAAGTTGCCCTTTATCTGTTGTATAATGAGGTCTGAATCACCTAGGATGGAAATTGTGGTAGCTCCCAAGGTTTTGAGCAGCTTGAGACCTAAGAGAAGGGCTTCGTACTCTGCCATGTTGTTTGTACTTCTAAAATTGAGTCTATAGGCGTGGCCTTGTGCATGATTCTCGTGGGTTTTGTAAATCCACACTCCAGCCCCTGCTCCTAAATTGTTAACTGCACCATCAAATTCTAAATACCATGAGACCTCTGGTCCAAGGCGTGTATTGCGGATTTGAGGGGCATGCAGAGCAGATGAGATGGTGACTTCTGTTTCGGGATTTCCTTCCTGTCCTGTGCTGGTTGCCTGGGCTGTTGAGACAATTTCAAGCGAGTTGGCAACTGGCCTCTCACTAGCATTGGTCTCTTTTTCTAGGGCTATCGGTTTATCAGGATTTGGAAGACTTGTATTATTGTTAAACAAAATAAAATAATCCATATCAGAATGGATCGAGTATATCGGAAAATTTTGGGGTTTCTCCTCACTACTTACCACATATTTCATTAGCGTTTCCCTATAAAGTCTCTTTGGTTGCCCAAAGACGGATATAGTGACGTAAGAGAGGTCGCGTTGAAGGGATCCTTGCAATTTTGCTCCCCATGATCTGGATAGCAGCATGCCATACTTTGTGGGGATGTCAGCAACTACTACGTCCATTAAGATCGTCTTGTTTGGGAATTGGACTAGGGATATGCAAAGATCTTTGATTAAGCCTAGGCATTTGACCTGACTTGAATCAAACGAATACAGATCTTTATAGGGTCGAGTGACATCGAGGTTTAACTTTTCCATTACAGCTTTGGGCATGAGGTTGTGTGAGGCACCTGAATCAAACATAGCATAGTGCAGTATCTTATTGTGTATGTGCAGGCTGATATAGAAAGGCGGAACAGGTCCGAATGCTGTTTTTCCGTCAACCTTTGGCCCGAAGAGTTGTTCAGGGGTGTCATCTAGAATGTTTACATCATCCCTAATTTCAGGCAATTGGAGCGATTTTTGAATTTGTTGTCTATACACAGCATGCTTAGCCAGTTCTGAGAGGGGGATGGAGATTTTAAGCTTTCCAATTTCGGTTTCTAGGCTGAATGGTTTTTCTGCTGGGTTCCGGGTATTGACACTGGTGAGTTTTTCTTTCTCCAGCGTATTCTCTGTATTTCCTTTTGGAACGTCTGTATCACTATGTATGATTGTCCGTGGTATCTCCGTTCTGGGAATATTTTCAAGAATGCTCTCCGGGTCTTTTTCAGGGCGGGATGAGTGTAGAGGTTGTTCCATAGAACCATGTGTATCTGTTACCTCTTCCACAATAACTTGTTGAGAATTTGGGACATGGTTGTCAATTGTATGACCGTTGGTGCTTTTCCCTTTAGCTTTGTTGGGCTGTTTGCCCTCCTTTGCCTTGCTGGGCGGAGACACATCGACAGTCCGTGTTCTTAGTTTGTATTGCTTATGTACCTCATATATGGCGGTGTCATACCCTTGTTTAAAGTCAAAGGAATCCCCCGATCTAGTGCGGAATTCTTCTATATTAAGGTATGGTGGGTTTTCTTCCGTGAAGGACGATTGCTCTCCATTTTCTGAATCAACCAGGTTCATTAGGGTCTCGTCTGTGGGATCAGCAGATGTAGATTCCTCAGCAAAGTTCTCTTGGAAAGGAGGTTTGATGTCGTGATCCTGACTGGCCCTACCTATGTTCATATTTTGGGTTTTTCTGAAGTTTGGGTTCCTCGCGGTGTTGGGCTGTTGATTTTCCCATGAATTTTTTCTCTCCACGTTGTCTAATCTACCTCCCATCCTGTTCATGGAACTGATGACTGCATCAAGTTTCTGCTCGTAAGAGGAGGGTTCTTCTTTGAAAGTGGTTTTTCTCTCAGATTTGGTTCTGTTTCTTTTGGCGATTAGGTTTGCTTCTACGCTTACTGTGGCGTCTTGCATTTCTGCGAGGCTTTGAGGGGCTCTTTCCCTTAATTGATACGCCATCTCGGCATCAAAGCCATCCGGAAATTTGTATAAAGCAAGGTCAGGTGGGGGTCTTAAATTTGGTGGTATCGCATTGTAAACATTGTTAAATCTGGCACAGTAATCCAGGACAGCTTTCCCAGGTCCTCTCTTGATGGATTCATATTCGGATAGTATGTGGAGGGGGTCCTTCCTTTTCTACCATCGGTTAATGAAGGTTTGGTATAAGGCTTCTGGATTTAGTATTGAATTAGGTGGAAGTGCCCTAAACCAGGTTCTGACATCACCGGTTAGACTTTGAATAAAGATCTTCATTCTTACGCTATCATCGTCTATCTCATAACTCTCGAAATAATCCTGCATTTTCTTTGTATGTTGTATGGCGGTGCAAGAGGTTGTGCCATCAAAGTAAGTGATTTTTGATTGATAGTCCTGAGGCATTTCCCCGAGATTAGCAGGTAGTTGTAATGGTGCAAATCTAGCCATGATGACGGGGATGAGTGGAACACCTAAAGCGAGGGGGACTATAGGAATAACCGGGGAAGAGGGAGTAACCAATGGGGTATGGATATGGGGTTGAGGTGTGGAAGAGCTACTTGGAGAAGGGGGCGATGAGCCAGAGGAATTTGGGGTAGATCGGACTAGAACTTTGACCGGGGTTGGTACAACAATTGGCTGAACTGCTTCAGGACTAACAGGGGTTTGGCAATCTTTTTGTTTTTGTTCCCTGACGATCTTCGGAATTAGATTAGGATTTCCAATGGCGGGCGGGTTATTTGGATCAGGATTTGATCATGTATTACGTGTCTGTTTCCTAGGAGCCATCTTCTAATATATCTTTGAAAAATTTCTCAAAGTATGCAACCACACAGGTCAGCCGATCAAAATTCGGTTTCTTCCTCTGTAAGGCTGCAGACTGGTTGCATTCATTTATCTGAGGAGGTCCCCAGTGGAGTCGCCATTATGTTATCACTCAGTTTGTCTCTAGGCTCCTAATAGGGATACGGCCGAGGTAACCACAAACCAATCTTCTGATTGCAAGCTCTAGCCCACCTGCAACCGGAGAGGGCTCTCTCCTTTTGATTCAACCTTAGTTGATGATTTTAGGCTAGCTTTCTGACTTCAAGGGAATGTTGACTATGATTGGAAAGAAGGTAGGATTCTCGAACAAAGAGGCACAGTAAGGTGTTATAAGTTTCGAACCATTGGGCATGGAGTCACAGATTGAGACATGCGAGCGTTTTCTTGGTCACAAGGGGATACGGAGCGGGATAGCCACACAGGATACAATACTCAGTCTGCTGAAAGTACGGAATGAAAATCAGGGATGAAAGGCAAAAGAGAATCATTTCATCATGCTGACAAAGAGGAGAAATGGATGAGTGGGATCCTGGAGCAATTAAGAATTCCTAAGACATGCACTCATATGTGAAAGAAACAGGGTAAACAAGATCATTTCAGAATACAAGCTCATAACTGTTTCTGGAGAAAACATTGAAAAATGCATAAATTTAACTTAAGGTGTAATGAAACAAATCTTAAGCTATTCTTTTTTATTGCAATTTAGAAAGGCGGAAAGGTGATAAAAACATAAAATAAAACAGGGAAAAATAACACTTATTGGATCATGTAGAGACACAGGAATTCCGTGATCATTCCTTGGCCAAGAGAAAACATCAAGTTGTTTCGCAATCCATGCTTTCAGCAATCTTTGATTATGGAAAAATATGACAGTTACAGTGCGAGTCTTGCTCAGAGAAAATGCTGGAAAGATGACTGACCAACAACTACTACCAACCAACCAACCCCTCCACAACATTGCTTAGGGTGGTATTTATAAACAAAATATCGGAAAGACATCATTACAAGTGACCTTGACAGGTCTGCTTAGAACTCTTCAAAAATCTAAATGCTGCTGGAGTTAAATGCAAGTAAATCTTTTTGGCTGTGCTGGGGGCAGCTGGATTGGAACAGGTGACGAGGTGGCCCTTGGGGACCAGATGCGGTGCTGCTGGAGTGAATGTGCTTCGAGGCTGCAGTTCGGTTTTGGTGCGAATTGAATGTGCAATAACTATGATTTGAGAGCTTCAAGTAGTTTCGCTCTCCTTCTATGAATCTGTTGGAAGATATTCAATTTTCTCTTGCTTCGGGCTGCTGCTCAAGGTATTCTCTGATACACTTTGCCGCTACATTGATGGTTTCCGCCATCGACTGATACTCTTTGGCAGGCTTGATGCCTGCTGATTTGATCTCATACACTTTAAACTTTGTGACTGATCTGCTGCTGTCTTCAAACCAGATCCTTTGGCACGATTGGGCAATTTTCGGGCTCTTTCGGCACGCAATGGGCTCAACAATCAGAAGATTCCCTGAAGATTCCTCGAAATGGCCTATTTCTCGTAGCGATGCTAATCGCGCATCGGAAACTGCCTCCGTTTCTTGATCTGGAGCTCCGAAGTGCGATTTTTCTCCCTGCGCGAAGCTTTTTCGGCTTTTCTGGCCGCTAACGTAAGCATGGCGTCACTTGTATGGCGGATGACATCAGCTGTGGGTCCCTGGTACAGAGCGACGTGGTGAGATACTGGATGTACTGTGGTGAAGAGACTTTGATGCGATATTGCGATATCGCGTCGGCGGGGAACAAGGGGGATAGTTGGGTTGGACATTTGGCGCTTGCGACTGCCGATCGGCGATATCGCGATAGCGCATCGGCGGGGGGAGATGTGAATGGATTGGACACTCGGCGTTTGTGATCGCCGATCGCCGATATCGCAATATTGCATCGGTGGGGGGACGGATGGGCGATGATTTGCATGAATATGAGAGTGCGAGGTTGCGATGCGAAAACGGCTTTGAGGAGGAAAAAGCAAGTGGGTGTGAAGGGCATTTGAGGTTTCGGAAGGGATCCGATTACCTCAGGGAGACTTTATACTTTGGAAGGAGTCCATCGTATCTGGGAGGTGGTTTTGGAGGTTGGAGTTCTTGCTTAGTTTATGATAAAATGAACAATTCCCGGGAGTTCTTATGGTTATTTTTCAACCAAGGGGAAGGATATTACATAGGGGGATTTTACTTAATATTAATAAGGGGACGGGAAGAATAGGGAGCTAAATAATAATGTTAGTGGTTAATATGGAGATGGTAAGAAAGCGCTAAGTTCAGGAGAGCTTAGGCTATTACAAGGGGGTAGGACCATACTTTGGAAGAAAATATGCAACAACTTTGAGTAAAGCAGATCTTTACTCAAGGCAGAATTGTGAAGATGATGGAACTAAAGAGGTATCAAGCAGATCTTGACCTCTTTTGGGGAAATTAGTTAATGATTGAGGGAAAGCAAAGAAGGGGAGTCAGTTATACCTCATTTGAGCCTTTTTGCTTACAAATCTTCGCTGATTATGTTTTGCATGATATGATACCTGAAAACCTGGAACTGGTCAGCAATTTCAGCAGCCTCAGAACTACCTACCCAGCCTACTTTCCTAGCATTTTTTCTTCTTTTTTTTGGCGGTGGCACTTAGACTTGCAAACCCGTCATTCTTTTTTCTTTTGATGCTTTTCCTATCTACATACTACCCTTATGTCTTCCGGAGCCCAGATTAAGCTGTTGGGCTCTTCTATTTCTCTACCTATCTAAGAATCTGCGAAGATTAAACTGTTTGGACAGATTTACAATCTCTATATTCTAAAACAGGAAATTTAAACCTGGGGAGACCAAGATTAAACTGTTTGGACCTCCCTTTAACTAAAAGTAGCGATACCAGGATAAGTTTACAAAATTTGAAGGCAATTGAATGAACTTGAAGTAGCCTTCTTTTTTTGGAGACTGTTTGAGCAAATATGGAGCATTGCAGCAAGCAAAGTACGACATATTTGGCCTGTGAAATGCCAATCATTAAAAATGAATACTTGTTGTAGCAGGAGCTAACAGTGGCTCCACTCGGGGATGGCTTCTCCTTGCGAGAATTCAAGAACAGCAGGCCAGAATGCCTTGGTTTTTAGTTTCTTGATGTCTTCTACAAAACTGGGAAGCATCGCCTGCTTTCTTCCGCATGCTTCTAGTATTATAAACTCTAAAAAGTCAAAACTGATATTTACAAATATGTACAAACCAACTACCAACTGCTCTTTCAAGCAAGAGGATCATTGTAGTGTTTCAACATCCGGCCATTGATCGGGCCTTCTTCCGCTGTGCTGTTATCAAGAGATTTGAGAAAGTAGGTGTTATTGCCTTGCACCGCGCTGATAACGTATGGACCTTTCCACAGAAAATCAAATTTAGCATGTTTACCCTTGTCTTCCCTTCTTGCATCCCATCTTAGGACTTTGCTGCCTACCCAGAAATCCTCCGCTTTGGTTCTCTTGTCGAACATTTTCTTGAGTTTTTCTTGTAGACCTTGAGCTCTATTGAAAACTTCTTCTCTGGTTTGCTGAAGGTGAATGGTCTGATTAATTCTTCTCTGCATGTCGTTCGGCTCAGCCTGCATTTCTTGCAATAGTTTGATAGTTGGTATGCCCAGGGATGAAGGAAACCTGGCTTCCATGCCATACACAAGTTCATAGGGGCTCAACCCGATGGATTTTTTGGTGGTCATTCGGTCTGCCCATAGGGTGCTGGTGAGCTTTTTGTGCCAGTTCTTTTTGTTCTCTTCTAGCATCTTCTTTATGATATTGATGAGGCTCTTATTGGAGGACTCGGTCAGTCCATTGCCTTGTGGGTAATAAGCAGTGGAGTGACCTAAGATAATGTGGTATTTGTGGCAAAAGTTAATGATTTTTTTGGATTTGAAAGCAGCCGCGTTTTCGGTAATGATTTTCTCCGAGCAGCCAAATCTGGACATGATGTTGCTCTAAAGAAATTGGATGATGGTGGAGTCATTGGCTTGCCTACACGGGATGGCTTCAATCCATTTGGTGAAATAGTCGGTGGCTGTCAAAATCCATTTGTGCTGGCCTGAGGAGGAGGGATAAATTTCTCCAACGAAGTCAAGACCCCATTGTTGAAAAGGCTTCTCGGTTGAAATGGGCTTTAGGTTCAGAGGCAATAGTTTTCTTTTTCCTTCAAATATTTGGCATTTGTGGCATGAGGCAGTAAATGTTTTCACATTTGTAAACAAAGAGGGCCGGTAATAACCAGCTCGTAAGATCTTGTCCGCCGTGGATTTCCAATATAAGTGGCCTCTGCAATCACCTGCATGAAATTCTCTCATGACGCATTTAGTTTCATCCTTAGTTAAACATTTAAGCAAAATGCCTTCATAATTTTTCCAAAATAAGGCACTATCTATGACGCAGAAGTTTGATGATTTCATTCTTAAAAATATTTTTTTAGTTCTGGACAATCCTGGGGGAGCGCACAGGTTTAACAATACAAAGCAAATATCAGAGTACCAAGGGGACTGTGTGAAGGTATCACTGATCTGTGGAGTCGCCAGCTCCGCTTCATCATCCAGCTGATTAATGTCAAGTGGTTGGAAATTTGTTTCGGCCATTAGCTTAGCTAGCCCTTGTCCTTTTACCAGCTTGGTGGGCTTTATCTCAATGTCGTACTCAAGGATGCTAGCAATCCATTTGCCTCTTCTGCCTTCCAATCCTTCTTGAGTTAATGTATCCTTTACAACAACATTGGGGACATATGCGAGCACATGAGAGTAGAGGATGTAAATTCTGAAGTCTTTAATGGCTTTGACCAGGGCGTAAGCTTGCTTTTCCATGATCTGAAATTTTAGGGGCGCGTCTCTTAAAGCTCAGCTGAAGAAAGCTATTGGTTTCTCATTGCCCTGATCATCTTTTTACAGAAGGACTGTGGCTATGGTATGTTCTGATGCGAAAGAAAAAATGATAAAGTCTCTGTCAAATTGAGGACTGGTAAGGACAGGTGTTTGAGTCAAGGCCGTTTTTATACTCTCGAAAGCTTGCTTGGCCTCAAGGGACCATCTTACCTTGGCGTCCTTTTTTAGCATGTTGCTCAATACCCTTATTAACTCAGCTAAATTGGGGATAAATCTCCTCAGGAAGTTAATTTTTCCGAGGAATCCTTGTAACTCTTTCGTGTTTCTTGGGTAAGGGATTTGGAGGATAGCCTGAATTCTTTCTGTGTCTATTCTGATCCCATCTTTTGATATTATATGCCCTAATAACCTGCCTTCCTCCAGGGCGAACAGGGACTTTTTCGGGTTCAAGGAAATGTCGTATTTCCTACATGTGATAAAAATTTGCCTTAAGTGCTTAAGGTGTTGCGAGTCAGATTTGGAAAAGGGGGTCAGGTCATCCAAGTAAACCACAAGGAAATCGTGTATTTCCTTAGCGAACGCGATATCCATTGCCCTTTGAAAGGTGGCGTCGGCGTTTTTCAGTCCAAAAGGCATTTTAACGTATTTGAACGTTCCCCAGGGTGTAGTAAAAGTTGTTTTGTCCTGATCGTCTGGGTGAACAAGAATTTGGTTAAATCCTGAGAATCCGTCAAGTAGAGAGATCATAGAAGAACCCACCACTCTTTGCAAGATGTGATCCATTTTAGGTAACGGGTAGTGGTCTTTTAGGGAGACTTGGTTTAGATTTCTCAAGTCTACACACAGTCTTATCTCTCCTGTTTTCGTCTTGGTAGGAACTAAGTTAGATACCCATTTCGAGAATCTGATAGGCGCAATGATCCCTGCTTCAAACATTCTTTTTATTTCTTTTTCAATCACAGGGAGAAGCATGGGGTTGA
>APFE031062824.1:0-16903 GCA_000404065.3 Pinus taeda | reverse complement strand
GCAATGAAGGGGGTGCTCTGCCCCCCCTCTAACCCCTCGATTAACTACGTGGGCTAGTCGTGGAAAGAATATAACACAACCCAACACTGTGGGTGGATATTGATTTGATTGTAACTGGAAAACCATCCATAAATGTGAAAATTTTGCATCCGGAACATTCACCAATAATCTGGTCGATAAAAGGAGTAGGATAATTATCCTTTGGACATGCCTAATTTACATCCCTATAATCGATGCACAGTCAAATTGTTCCTTGTTTTCTTATCACAGGAATAATGTTGGAAACCCAGTCAGTAAGAGGTATAGGGTAAATGAAATGAGCATGCAAAAGCTTTTCAACCTTTTCTTTAATGGTAGCAACTTTCTTTGGATGAATAGGTCGAAGTCACTGTCATAATAGTTTGACATCAGGATAATTTTTTTTCATGTTCAACAATACTAGAGTCTATACCTGCCATCTAATCGTATGACCATGCAAATATATCTCAAAATTCATGAAAGAGAGTATGGTAATTATCAAGTTCTGATGGAGAAAAATATTTTTCAACATGAATGTTTTCTACAACATTAGGTTTGCTCGAAATATCAGTAGAAATCGTTTCTTCAATATTTGATAGGTTTCGCTCCAAATCTACTGTGTCTATGAAAACAAAATTCGAAAGGAAATCAACAACTGAAGGGTGGTTAAGCTCATTTTAATAATATTCAATGTCATCTAGAAGATGGGAATGATGATGATAATCTTCCCAAGGTTTTCTCCTATCATCATTGATTGGACAATTCCTTCATCTATAGAAAATGTACATGAAAAAGGATTCGAAGAAGTACCATATTCTAATGAATGGTCTACCCATACAATTGGTGAAAGTGGATTTGGGTTTGCTGCTCAAGCCATAAAAATTGATTGCTATGCAAGCTCAATGGGGATTAGCGGCATAACTTTAGTATTACTATCAACTTCAAAATTGTTGGTAATCCTCCTTAAATCAGATGATGTGGAGGAAATCATGTTGCAAGTCTCTACTCTTGCCACTTCCGCCAAATCAGATGGTGACGGTAGCGAGGGTTGGATCCTTAAAGAGACCTACACCAACACTTTGAAGTGATAGCAGGGGTCGGTGTACCAACCGAATGCTTCCATTCACCTGAGAACTAGATGCAAAGAAGGCGAGCTGATTGATAATTGTGATTCCACCTTTTTGATGGAACGCAATCATACGAAAGTACGTGGAAACCACAACAACCATAGCATATACCCATGGCCTTCACAGTAAAATGTTGTAGTTGAGGGGTCCATCAACTACCTCAACTTCAATAGTAATTGTTTTCCTCCCTAGTTCAATTTGCAGGTTACTCAAAATTCCACAAGGTGTATATGTGCATCTGTCGAAAGCTTTTAACGTTGTTGATGATCTTGACAATGGGGGTGAACCAAGTGTTTTCCAGCAACTCATTGACATCATGCAAGTATATGGCCCCTTGTACATAATAGTCCAGTGAACATTCTTATTGAGAGCCTTTACTTGAATTAGGAAAGCTAATTGTGCCCATAACTGTAGTGTATATTCCGCATGGTTAAAAACCAAAAGATTTGAATCCGTAGGGTCTATTCCACCAATTGTTGACAGTAAAGCCTGCTCCTGGGAGGGACATTTTTGTAACACCTCGAGTGTTGACATAGCAGAAGGTGATTGAGCAAGGTATTCTACTATGTTATTTTTCTAAGCTGCTCGAGCTCGAGGGCTAAATTTCGATTTATGCACAACTCTCTTTGGTGGTTTTATTGTCAATTCTAGCACAATAGGTGGTGGAATATTTTCAGATGAAGTCGATGTCGAAGGATTAGGTTGATCAGTGGCCTGATTATTTGAAGACGACGATGGATTTCCATAATATTTATTTCGTTTTGAGGCTTTGTAATGGACAGCATAAGTACTTGGGATGTGGAAGCATGGTCTATCGCAACCAAATGTATCTCCGGGTTTGGAAATGGATCAGTGAATACTACAGATCTGTTAGAAGTCTTTAGAAGCTTATAGACTTCTGAGCGATGTGGACAATTGATCTGAAATGGGGCACTAAAGGCTTCTTGTCATGTTTACAAGAACCTCTCCCACTCCAAAGCTTATATATCCCTAAGATCTATGCTTATGATTGATAATTTGCAGAATTAAAAGAACTTGAAATAGGTGTATGTTTGTGTTTTCCTTTAATTGTTAAGTGCTTATGTTGATTTGTTTAAACTAATATGAAATGCATATAGCAGTAAATAAAGAAGCAAATAAGAAAACCACAGGAGACAACAATATAATATGGAGTTCACCCTGATATCTTGGGCTACGTCTCCTTAGGCTCTAATCAACTCAATTAGACTCTTTGGGATTATGGGTGAATTCTTTTCAAGTTCCACATTCAACTCCAATAGGTTACGACTAAACCATGGGCTTAGAATACCATTTTTATCCCTGGCCATTTGGCTCTCTAGCTCTCGGCTCTCGGCTCTGGCTCTCGGCTCTCGGCTCTAGCTCTCGGCTCTCGGCTCTCGGCTCTCGGCTCTGGCTCTTGGCTCTTGGCTCTTGGCTCTCAGCGCCGGCTTTGGCTCTGTCTTTGGCTTTTGGCTCTGAATCTAGCTCTTGGCTCTCGCTCTCGATCTTTTTAAGGAGAATAACTGCCTCCAACCTCCGGTGGCTTCTCTCTGTTCTCCTCTTATTGGATCGAATTATTTCCAATGCGTGAGCTACCCCTGAGCCTCTACACAACAATGGGATTTATCCCTCGGATGGCTCGAACTCCTCGAGTCCATAAGAATCATGCCTCCAGACCCCCTAAACGGTTACCAAAACCTATTTGGTTCCCAAAAACGCCTTCCTCTATGCTAGACCCTTCTGTCCGTCTCTTCACCTTCTCTTCTATGTTTTAATTTGTGTTTTCATGACACATTTTGTTTCATCATTTCTCTGCGGCTCTACATCTCTTCGACTGGCCCTCTGGCTCACTGGCTCTGTGTCTGGCCCTCTGGCTCTCTGGCTCTGTGGCTTTGCGTCTGTCCCTTTGGCTCACTGGCTCTATGGTTTTGCATCTTCTATAATGCATTCCTGTTACAAAACACCCACTTATAGCGTGGCACAGGTGAATGGGAGCCGTTACAAAGAAAATACACAGGCGGCCTTTCTTCGGGTAAATTCCCAAAAACGGAACATAATAACCAATGCACAGGAAATTCATGGAAAAATAGATTAATCTGAATATCAAGGAACAATAAAATTGACACTATAACATTGTCGGGTCTGCCCATCACAATCGCATGTCGCATGGTGCATTGGCCCCTTTGCATTATCGTGATCTGATTTACCGATCTCTGATCACTTCGATGAGCGCCTCATTAGCTATCGGCATTCTCGCTATATCGCTTTTCGGCAGTCGCTGCTTCCATGGTCCACATCCCTTAAGCTCCCCCAATCAGCGATCTCCGATCAGATCCTGACCGTTGATTCCTTTTCTGATCCAATGGCTCAAAGTGCTCATCCCCATTGGCCTATCGTATATTGCAATGCGTAATGGTATGGGTCTTGGTGTTATGCTCCTCTGATCACCGATCGCATCGCCATATCGCTATCATTGATCGCACATCACATCATCGCATGTCAACATCCCTTTATATTGCACTACTCGATCGTTGATCGCTGATTGTTGATATCAACACATCACATATCAGCCCTTCGCAATGCTACGAGTCCTCCCCTTAGGTTATGTACGATGTGATATTATGATGTGAAAATTGCAATCGCATATTGCTGCATGCTTCAGCTTGCAGTAAGTCCACTCCTTTGATTTTCCTTTGATGCAATTTCCTCTCAGGAACATTGTGCCTTTAGAAACGTTTTGAGAAGGTTACAAAGACAATGAATCTAAAGCAACCCTTGTATAAACATGTGACAACGACTTTAGCCGAGGAATAGTCTAGATATGAAATAAATCAGTTACCTTGAACACCTGCATATGAAACATATACAAAATCCATATAACTCGTTTGCGTTCTCCTGAAAATTTAAAAGAAAATGGCCATATAAATCCCTATAAAAACATGGTTATACCTTCGGAATGAATGCGAAGTGAAAATGCATGAAATGTGGGCTAAAAGGGTGAAGAATGAATAAAGGAGTTTAACCATATTCATCAATTAAAACTGCAGAGTAATAGCATATACCAGTCACGTAGGAAATGGTATCCAAAGACAAGTGAATGAATGAGTTCACATGCCCATGGAAAGGTCATCATTGAAACCAGTAATAAACCTAAAATAAAATGCATGGTATATTTTCTCAGAAAACACCAATAACCGTCGATTATAGGGTTTGCTCATAACCCTTGTGTCATATCAACAAGTCAACACACACATCTTTATTTACAAGTGAAGTTTCCGAACAATCTTGAAGGTCTTTGTTATAATATACCACATGTAAGTTACATACAAATGGTTTGTATAGTAAGGTTCTTTGGATTATAGACACGTATGAAGTTTAATGTAAAGGGAAAGTAATGTATAAATGTAGATTGTGGTAACAAATTGAGGATATATGAAGTATTAAACCAAATTTTTATGTGAACAAAAAGGATTTTTAATGTTTCCCAGAAACAATACAGAGTTAAAATACAACATTTAATCATATAAATAATAATAAGATCATGAGGTCAAAGCAACATTTAATCATATAACTTTATGATTCATTTGGTGAAAAAAAAGGATTTGAAATGTTTCTCAGAGGTTAAAATACAACATTTAATTATATAAATAATAAGATCATGAGGTCAAGTGCAACATTTAATCATATAAATGATAAGATCACGAGGTCAAGAATTTTGGTTGCAAACCTTTTATGGAATGAAAAGAATGTTGGTTGAAAACCTTTTATGGAATGAAAAGAATATTTGGTGAGACAAATTATTTATGGAATGAAAAGTTTTGGTTGAAAACTTTTTGTGGAATGAAAAGTATAGGTGGTGAGATACATTATTTATGGAATGAAAAGAATATTGGGTGAGACAAATTAATTTTTTTTTGGGCCATACCATTATATAAGAATTGGAACTAGAGGGGATTATATAATTGGAATTAGAGGGGATTAAATTTAGAATGGAGTAAGATTTAATAATGAGAATATATTTGCATATCATTATATAAAAATTGGAATCAGAGAGTATTAAATCTAGAATGGAGTAGGATTTAATAATTAAAAAAATATATAGAGAAAATGTGAAACTCGAAACTCTTATCACAAACAATTATTGTGAATGTTTGTGAAATTGCACTTTATAAGAAATGACAATTGTAAGCAAAATTTATGTAAGTTAGGAACTATGCATAAGTTAGTTAAAAAGAAAGGATAAAAAACAATTAAGTATGTTTAGTATGTCAATGAAGTTCATTACAACAAGTAATTCGCAACGGTAGATTTTTGGTCCAAAGCCCCTAGAAAGCACCTTAAGGGAAAACTAGTGAGAGAGAGATATTTTATTTCTTATTCAAGGATTTATTACATCAATAAATGATAGCAAATTGTCAACTTATCTCCCAGATTTCATCCTTAGATTTCCTTTGGAAAAGTGTTGTAGTTGAAATGCAACAACTCATCTATTTTAGTCTATGACAATACTCGTTTTTATGCCAAATCTTCCTAGAAAAATAAGTCAATCTCCTCCCTTTTTATCCCTAGAAATCTATGTAGTGCAAGCCTCATATTTTGTGCCTGTATCTACCTATAATTTTGTGCCTTAGCATCAAAATTTGTCCTAGCTGCATGAATTTCCCTATTGAATTCCTCCTTTGAATTCAAGGTCGGGTCCCTTGAAACCCGCACTAGTCTGCAGCTCAGAAAACTCCCTATCCTTTGCCTTGGATTTCATGTTTGTCCACCACCTCAAAATTTGTGCCTATTCTCCTTGAAAAATGTGCTCAAACAATAGAGAAAGCTCCATAATTTCATAGTTCTACTTAGCTTTGAATTTGTTTCCTTCTCTGCATAGGAATGCATGCCCTCCTTGTTATACTAGTGACTGTGCTACTCTTCTTCCTATGAACTTCTCTCTTGGCTCTCTTTCTCCTCCTCTCCAAGTGTCATGAAGAATGGTGTGCCTCTTCACTCTCCCTTTCTCCTTTTATTTCTCATTAATGACTAAAATCCATGATCCTATATTTCAATCGTTGAGATTAAATCTAGCCATTTCAAGATCAATGGCCATGACTTAATTTCACCTTGGGCCCACTTAAATCACTTAAATGACTTTCTAAAGTCATGCTCACTTTATAAAAAGTCACATTTTAGTCATTAAATAAAAATGTAAACTTCTCAACTTTATAAAACCACTTTATAAAGTAAAGTATATAGATAGTGAAATGTGTTTGGTCACATCTACATGCTGGTAGGCACAACGAGTGAAAAAGTACCTTTGAGCTATCAAAAACTAACACAAGTTAGTTGATAATTTGTAAGAGTACATAAAGCCAAAATTTAGAAAGTGTCGATCATGCATATGTGAGCTAAGATAAACACATATAGTATAAGTGGTCTTGTGGTCTTGAGCCTATTGAATCATATAACTTCAAGCAATAAACTAATTCAATTTGATTTATTCAACAACTTATATTGTATTATTATGTAATTGCTTATATTATATGGTTTGATTGTGTAGTTTCTTCCTCTATCCATCTATTAGCGAGCAATTTTGATCCTTGTAAATAAAAAACTATGAGGCAAAGCATATGACATTCAAACCAAATATGCTCAAAAATCTGGCCATAATATCATAGCAAGTCTTATTTTTACATTTATAGCTAAAACAACTCAAGGCCAAAGTCATCATTGAGTACCAATTAAAAGTTGTTGCGTCACTAGCAATTCTGATGCAATTAACTAGCATTTGCACCAGATGTTGCAAAGGAAACGTCGTAAGGCATAAATTGAAGAACACAAGTACAACAAAAAAATACTTTCATGAAGAATAAAAATACTTATAATGAATTTATTATTAGATATTCATATATATTGCACTATATATTAGCCCTACTAATTTTTTCTCTTTATTAATGTAACCTTTCACCACTATGGTCACTATAATATCAAATACAATATGTGTCTTAACCAAAAACCATTATGAAAGTCAAAATACTTATATGTCCCATATCCCATATAAACCATAATATACTTTGATCACTCTTGGAGAATTGCAAACCCTTCCAAAATGCAACTTCGAACCGCTATTACCATTAAGAAAAAATGGCATTTATTACCTTATAATCCTTAAGGTAATAACTCTATTATTAAGTAAACCATAGTGCAATATGATTTTTAACACAATGAATTCTAAAAATTATGACCCCTAGTACACTCTCATCATAAACACATTGTAACTCCTAAAATGTTACAAGACATAAACTTTAATACCTAACACATTAACCATAACATTAAAACTATAACCTATATGTACTTAAATTGTCTTAACATAGTGAAGGTAGAGAAGAATCAAGTGTGGCTCTTCGAATTCAATCCCACGAGAAGCGGATATAAAAAATGTTGATTATTATGTAGATGATATTTTCACTATTGACATTGACCCCAAAACCATTTTATGGGAGAAACCTATGGTAATGATGTTGATGGGTACTCATTATTATCCCATTAAATGGTATTCTCCCATTAAATGGTATAATGGTGGCCTACATTTTGTAAATAATTTAAGGTCTTAATGTTTGTATGCTTCTGGCTCTTTTGAGGCCATGTTGGATTGAAAGTCTGAGTTCAGGATTTGGGTAATTGCTAAAGATGGTGTCAACTGGACTTGCTGAATCAGAGAGGTGAACAAGAGCGTGGACGCCATTGACAGAGTTTGCTTACCCACATCCTTGAGAATGTTGCTTTTGTGCTGTGCATATATCAACTGAGAAATACTTAGGTTTTTTAAGGTGATCTAAAAAGGGTTGAAGTTGTGGGTTATTGAATCGGGTGTACATTGACTGACAGAGTATGAGTGTTTTATGCGATTGAAGGTGGGCATGTAATTGAAAATGGAGAGGAAAGAGAATGACTTAAAAGAGCTAACGCAGCAGGAACTGAGTGGCATTTTAACTAGGGTGGAGAAAGACTCAGAACGCTCTTGATGGTTGCTTGCTGAGGCTTCAGCTTGAGTTGCCATGAGATACTGGAGATGGGTCTAATCACAAAACCGCTTAGATAGCCTAAAATTCGAATCTTTGCACATTTAAACCTACTCTCAACCATCAAAAAACCACTAGTCTAGCCTAAATTACAACACAAAACAGCACCGACCTATCTACCGTTAGGCAACTAATTGGAAAATTGCGTGTACGACAGCACTGACATACTTTGACATGTGCCTTATGTGAACACATTTAGTGCTCAAACAGCAGAACCAGCCCAATGTTACAGAAGTATCGATTCGAAACAGAACATGCAGAAACCCATTCCACAACATTAATGACAAGTATGGCAGTCGCAGAACAAACCCTATGATAGAGAGACCTGACATAAAAACCCAACCCCCTTATGCAGGGGACCATTACAGAATAGTTGAACCAAACAAAAGTGTCTATGTGACATCAGAAACCAAAACTATTTCGTGAAACGTGTCATTTTTAAAAACACTTATGGAAGAAACCATAACAATGAGATAGTAAAACCATATAGTGCATATTCAGATTGCAATTATAGAGATCAACAAAGAGCTCATCGAGAACAACAGAGATCCAAATCAAAAAGCAGACAAGTTTACAGAACATCAAATACCAAGCCCAAGGACAGTTACCAGCGTATAGCTCTACCATCAATAGGATTATTACATGGTCTTTGAAGAAATCCAAAGAAGCAAATAACAAAAATAAAATCACTAACAAAACCACTAATATAGCCTAAAATTCCGAACTTTTTACATTATGTGGATGGCCCAGACCTTGTAAGGATTCTCATTTTCCATTCTCACTTGTCTTCCAAAGCCTGCAACTCTTGTGAAATCTTCACTGCTTGGGCTAACTTGTGCACCGCTACAGCCATGCGTAGCACATTAAGAAAATTGAAAATGATGCCAATTGGCTCTTGCTATGAATTTGAACGACATAATCAGAATTTATAATTCTTCTTTTAAATTCTTTTGCTATTTATTAAACACAATTCATCCTCTCTTTAGATTCTGAAAATTAAAAGAACGAGAGTAAAAAAATAGTAGTAAAACTGTATAGTGTATATTGAAAACTTTAACATGGGGATGTCTTTTCAATTCATTTGCAGAGATATGCACGCACACACTTAAATGTTCACTCTTCTTTTGCCAATCATCCGATATCCTATTTCTGGTGTGCGAATCGAAGCTTAGTTTTGCACTGTAATAGGTAGGTGCCACTGCCAATTTTACAGCACTCGAGAAAGAAATATGTCGTCTACAATAGAAGATGTCCTGACCGAGGATGTGAACGCTGTTGAAAAGCTGCTGTCCAATCGAATAAATCATCTTCAAGTTCAAGATAAATATATCTTGCCTCCCAGTGAACGCCCCCACCCGTCTGAGGTGTCTTACTCTAAGAGCATTCCGGTGGTGGATCTCCAGGACCTGGATGGCCCTAACAGAATAAGAAATCCACCATGCTTGCGAGGAAGATGGTTTTTTCCAAGTACATCATACTTCGATCCCCCTTCTCTTGCCAGTGCTTTTCTTTTAATATCTCTAGATTATCCTCCACACACACCAAAAAGGCCCTATGTTACAAACTAAGCTTGCCATGGATATTCTAGAATATTTCTTATCATTTTTCTATTCCTGAAGTTTTTGAGGCTATTACTTTCAGAGTTGTAGTATTATTTAACCTATATTTTTAATGTCGGTCTGATGTGTTAATAAAATCTAGTGACTGGTTCAAGTTTCATATCTAAGGGTACGTACTATTCTTTTTTATGGCCACATATCTTCTGGTTGATCTAAGTGAGTGCAAATAGTGAACCATGGCGTGCCAGAAGGAACCTGTAAAAGCATGATGGAAATTGCCAAATAATTCTTCGAAATGCTCGTGGAAGACTAAGCATGCCAAATTCAATAGAGGGTAAATAAAAGAATTCCAAACTCTGGAAGAACGATATTGCAACAACAAGAAGTACTTATCTTCCATATGCTTTTATACAAAGAGATCGCACGCAACTACGCTATGAAGGTGAGAGCTCTGATTTTAAGGTTGCTGGCTGCCATTTCTGAAGCTCTAGGGCTCAATTCTAGTTACTTAGGCAGAATCTTCGGAAAACACACCCAACTCATTGATATAATGTACTATCCTCCATGCTCGAAACCGGATATTACTCTTGGCACACCACGCCATTCAGATGCGCGTGGCATCACTGTTTTAATGCAAGGGGAGGTCGAGGTCAACGGTCTACAAGTACTCAGAAATGGAAAGTGGGTTGTTGTGGAACCCATACCGAACGCTTTCATTGTTAATATGGGAGATCAACTGCAAGTATTTAACAAGAGCAAGAGAAGATCCAATACTTTATTTCCTCCTAAAAATTTGACAATGTTATTGTTAATGCTAATGCTAATGCTAATAATTTATCAGGTTGTGAGCAATCGGAATTTGACAATGTTATTATTAATGTTAATAATTTGTGAGGTTGTGAGCAATGGTAGATTGAGAAGTGTGGAACATCGAGCAGTAACGAATGCATTTGCTACACGTATATCAATTCCTATGTTTTATGGCCCCTCAGAGGATGCCTTCATTGCCCCTACATCGTCCTTGGTTGATGAACAACATCCGGTTCGGTACAAAGGATATAAGTTTGGAGAATTCATGAGAATTTTCTGGAGCCAGGAATTAAAGAATAAGACAGTGTTGGACCATTTCAAAATCGAATATACAGAGAACAACGGTGGATGAAATTTGTTGTTGAATTTGATTTAAGGGAGCCATTATCAACATTATCACTATCACTGGACCATCCAATAACCCCGTTTCCCTTTGGACGAATAAAAGATGATTACATAGTTTTAACTATTGAACATAATTTTATTTTCAATTCCAATCTTCGCACATTTAAACCTACTCTCAACCATCAAAAAACCACTAGTCTAGCCTAAATTACAACACAAAACAGCACCGACCTATCTACCGTTAGGCAACTAATTGATCAATTGTGTGTACGAGAGCATTGACATGATTTGACATGTGCCTTATGTGAACGTATTTAGTGCTCAAATATCAAAACGAGCGCAATGTTACAGAAGTATCGATTCAAAACGGAACATGCAGAAACCCATTACACAACATTAATGACAAGTATGGCAGTCGCAGAACAAACACTATGATACACAGACCTGACATAAAAACCCAACCCCCTTATGCAGGGGACCATTACAGAATAGTTGAACCAAAAAAAAGTGTCTATGTGACATCAGAAACCAAAACTATTTCGTGAAATGTGTCATTTTTAAAAACACTTATGGAAGAAACCATAACGATGAGATAGTAAAACCGTATAGTGCATATTCAAATTGCAATTAAAGAGATCAACGGAGAGCTCATCGAGAGCAACAGAGATCCAGATCAAAAAGCTGACTAGTTTACAGAACATCAAATACCAAGCCCAGGGACAGTTACCAGCATATAGCTCTACCATCAACAAGATTATTACATTGTCTTTGAAGAAATCCAAAGAAGCAAATAAACAAAAATAAAATCCACCGAAACCCCTCAAAAACCCTAACAAAACCATTGATATAGCCTAAAATTCCAAACTTTGTACATTATGGGGATGGCCCAGACCTTGTAAGGATTCTCATTTTCCACTCTGACTTGTCTTCCAAAGCCTGCAACTCTTGTGAAATCTTCACTTCTTGCGCTAACTTGTGCACTGCTACAGCCATGCATAGCACATTCAGAAAATAAAAAATGATGCCAATCGGCTCTTGCCGTGAATTTGAACAACATAACCAGAATTTATAATTCTTCTTTTAAATTCTTTTTCTATTTATTAAACTTAATTCATCCTCTCTTTCGATTCTGAAAATTAAAAGAAAGAGAGTAAAAAATAGTAGTAAAACTGTATAGTGTATATTGAAAACTTTAACATGGGGATGTCTTTTCAATTCATTTGCAGAGATCTACACGCACGCACTTAAATGTTCACTCTTCTTTTGCCCATCATCCAATATCCTATTTCTGGTGTGCAAATCAATGCTTGGTTTTGCACAGCAATAGGTAGGTGCCACTGCCAATTTTACAGCACTCAAGAAAGAAATATGCCGTCTACAATGGAAGATGTCCTGACCCAGGATGTGAATGCTATCGAAAAGCTGTTGTCCAATGGAATAAATCATCTTCAAGTTCAAGATAAATATATCCTGCCTCCCAGTGAACGCTCCCACCTGTCTGAGGTGTCTTACTCTGAGAGCATTCCGGTGGTGGATCTCCAGGACCTGGATGGCCCTAATAGAACAAGGGTAGTTGAAGAAATCTGCCATGCATACGAGGAAGATGGCTTTTTCCAGGTACATCATACTTCAATCCCCCTTCTCTTGCCAGCGCTTTTCTTTTAATATCTCGGGATTATCCTCTACGCACACCAAAAAGGGCCCATGTTACAAATTAAGCTTGCCATGGATATTCTAGAATATTTCTTATCAGTTGCTATTTATTAAACGTAATTCATCCTCTCTTTCGATTCTAAAAATTAAAAGAAAGAGAGTAAAAAATAGTAGTAAAACTGTATAGTGTATATTGAAAAACTTTAACATGGGGATGTCTTTTCAATTCACTTACAGAGATCTACACGCACGCACTTAAATGTTCACTCTTCTTTTTCCCATCATCTGATATCCTATTTCTGGTGTGCGAATCGAAGCTTAGTTTTGCACAGCAATAGGTAGGTGCCACTGCCAATTTTACAGAACTCGAGAAAGAAATATGTCGTCTACAATGGAAGATGTCCTGACCCAGGATGTGAATGCTGTCGAAAAGCTACTGTCCAATGGAATAAATCATCTTCAAGTTCAAGATAAATATATCCTGCCTCCCAGTGAACGCCCTCACCTGTTTGAGGTGTCTTACTCTGAGAGCATTCCGGTGGTGGATCTCCAGGACCTGGATGGCCCTAACAAAACAAGGGTAGTTGAAGAAATCCGCCATGCGTGCGAGGATGATGGATTTTTCCAGGTACATCATACTTCGATCCCCCTTCTCTTGCCAATGCTTTTCTTTTAATATCTCTGGATTATCCTCTATGCACACCAAAAAGGCCCTATGTTACAAATTAAGCTTGCCATGGATATTCTAGAATATTTCTTATTAGTTTTCTATTCTTGAAACTTTTGACGCTATTACTTTCAAAGTTGTAGGATTATTTAATCTATATTTTTAATGTCATTCTAACGTGTTAATAAGATCTAGTGACTGGTTCAAGTTTCATATCTGAGGGTATGAACTATTCTTTTTTATGGCCACATATCTTCTGGTTGATCTAAGTGAGTGCAGATAGTGAAACATGGTGTACCATCAGGAACCATGAAAAGCATGATGGAAATTGCCAAAGAATTCTTCGAAATGCCTGTGGAAGACCAAGCATGCCAGATTCAATAGAGGGTAAATAAAAGAAGTCCAATCTCTGGAGGAACGATATTGCAACAACAAGAAGTACTTATCTTGCATATGCTTTTATACAGAGAGATCGCAGGCAACTATGCTATGAAGGTGAGAGCTCTGTTTTTAAGGTTGTTGGCTGCCATTTCTGAAGCTCTAGGGCTCGATTCGAGTTACTTGGATAGAATCTTCGGAAAACACACCCAACTCATGGATATAATGTACTATCCTCCATGTCCGAAACCGGATATTACTCTTGGCACACCACGCCATTCAGATGCGTGTGGCATCACTATTTTAATGCAAGGCGAGGTCAGTGGTCTGCAAGTACTCAGAAATGGAAAGTGAGTTGTTGTAGAACCCATACCCAACGCTTTCGTTGTTAATATGGGAGATCAACTGCAAGTATTTAACAAGAGCAAGAGCAGATCCAATACTTTATTTCCTCCTGAACATTTGACAATGTTATTGTTAATGCTAATGCTAATGCTAATAATTTATCAAGATGTGAGCAATGGGAATTTGACAATGTTATTATTAATACTAATAATTTGTCAGGTTGTGAGCAATGGTAGATTCAGAAGTGTGGAACATCGAGCAGTAACGAATGCATCTGCTGCACGTATATCAATTCCTACGTTTTATGGCCCCTCGGAGGATGCCTTCATTGCCCCTGCAGCGTCCTTGGTTGATGAACAACATCCGGCTCGGTACAAAAGATATAAGTTTGGAGAATTCATGAGAATTTTCTGGAGCCAGGAATTAAAGAATAAGACAGTGTTGGACCATTTCAAAATCGAATATACAGAGAACAACGGTGAATGAAATTTGTTATTTAATTTGATTTAAGGGAGCCATTATCAACATTATCACTATCACTGAACCATCCAATAACCCGTTGCCCTCTTGATGAATAAAAGATGATTACATAGTTTTAACTATTGAACATATTTTATTTTCAATTCCAATCTTTGCACATTTAAACCTACTCTCAACCATCAAAAAACCACTGGTCTAGCCTAAATTAGAACACAAAACAACACCGACCTATCTACCGCTAGGCAACTAATTGGCCAATTGCGTGTACGAGAGCATTGACATGCTTTGACAAATAATATTTTGTTATAAATTTTAGGAATATTTTAAAATTTGATTAACTAAATTAAATAATTATGTATGTTTGTTTTTAGCTAGCCATTTTTTTGAGATAGTAAATTCTAAAAATATCCAGAAATTCTACTATTACCCAGTTGCAAATATCTAAAAATGGGAAAGAAAACAATTAGGTCCATTGTTTGCCTAAGCTGTTGTGAATTCTGAGATATTTCTGAAATCTACAATCCTGACTTCTCTTTTTCCAGAATCTGAGATCTTATCAGAATATTTCCCAATCTGCCATCTAACTATGTTCAACTCTGAAATAATGGCTACTTGATCTAATACCAAATAATCAAATTAACAGCTGCTTGATCGATTGAATTTGTTTGAAATATCGAACCCAGCGTCCCGAGCCACAAATAAATATTGACTATCAGCAAACAACAATTAAACTGCATTTTTCCGTGTCACAAATTAAGCTTATAGGTTACGTTGGTGCGGGCATCGAGAATGTAGTCAGTGTGTAACAGAGAATTTGGTTGAATAGGATTGTTAAAACAAAATTGCGTGATGTAGTAGTTAAAACCAATAAAGTCGAATGAGCCTTTCAGATCTTTCGCCTCTTCACTGCTAAATCTTGGCAAACGTCTTCCCACTAACCTTCGCATGGATTCAGGGTATTTCCCGGATGTCAATGGATCCAAAAACCTGTTATTACACAAAATATAATTTTAGGAACCCCTGCTCACATTTCCCTGCATCTGAAGCTGAAGGATAACTTGATATAAATAGATAGATAGATACAAACCACCCTAGTCTGAAGTCAATTGCTCTCTGGGTCGCCCTCTTATCAGACAGAGACTTTGAGAATGGTACCATCCAGTTCGCTACAAGCGCAAAGCCTATGGAACCTTTCTGTTTCTTCTGCATTTTTTTGTTACAACATTTATTCAAGAAATGTAAGTCGTCTTCTTGAATCTTTAAAGCATAATTTTAGAAAAGGGCATATTCTCACCTAGTATTTAGTCCTATAAATTTTTACACCAGCGCTATGGGCAAGAAGCAAATTATGCGCTACAATGTACGGCTCCATTGCAGAATTCCCGGCTGTGCAATTTCCAAATGCAGGTGAACAACGGCCAGGCACCTGAAAGCCGAGATCGTAGCCATTCACTGCCAAGGACCAAGCTTCGTTTACAGTGGTCCAATACTTTACACGGTCTCCGAAAGCTAGAAAACATACTTCTGCAAATCTGCCAAAGTCTTCCCTGAAACGAAAATAATATATCAGAAACATGTGATTTAATGTCTAGTTAAGAGCTTCGGAGCTATGCTATGAAATATTATGTAAATGACGAGATTTAAGGTTTCACATTTTCTTGAATCGAGGAAAAAAAAATTTGAAATTAAAAGAAACAGAGAAAAGTTATTACAATGAATCTTGAAGAATCAGGGCAGTGAATCTTACACGACTCTTTTGCTGCGGAAACCCCCATACTCGTCCTCCAGAACTTGTGGCATGTCCCAGTGATAAAGTGTAACAAAGGGCTCGATACCTACCAGCAAATGCACATCGTCCATGTATTGTATAAATATTTCTTATAACTCATAATATATTTGAAACAAAGCTCCATCCAACTGACATTAAATGATTTTCTAATACCGTTTATGAGCAGCTCGTTGATCAGATTATTGTAATAAGAGAGTCCCTCTTCGTTGACACCTCCATGTCTTGGCGAACCCTCTAAAAGAAATTAACAGAAATAGGAGAGTTATGGAAGGCAATGAGCAGTGGAAATCCATTGTCGATTCATTTGCAATTTAACTTACTGGGAAATATGCGTGGCCAGGAAATAGAAAAACGATAAATGTCCATTCCCATGTATTTGATAAGCTGAATATCTCCCTGCAGAATCCAGATTACAAATAAATAGATTCTATTAAAGCTCAAAAAATAAAGCAACGCAGAATGACCGAGTTGAAATTCAGGGCTTCAGTTATTCTAATAACTTTTATTTGTACCTTGTAGCGGTGGTATTGATCCATTGCAACATCACCATTCGTTCCATCGACAATTTTACCTGCATTAACATTCAATAAATAAATAAAACGTCAAGATGAAAGAATGTGATATTGATGATGCTGCAGTTCTATGGATTAACCTTTAATGTTGGA
>APFE031062819.1:763-11701 GCA_000404065.3 Pinus taeda | reverse complement strand
TGAGAGTGCATCTGCCACAACATTTTGCTTCCCTTTTTTGTAGATGATTTCAAAGTCATAACCCAACATCTTTGTGACCCATTTTTGTTTCTCTTTAGAGGATAATCTTTGTTCCAAAAAATATTTAATACTATCATGATCCGTTTTTACCTTGAAGTGTCTTCCCATTAGGTAAGGTCACTATTTCTTAAGTGTGTGTAGTATTTCCAACATTTCCTTCTCATAAATAGCTTTCTTGAGGGAAATTTGTTTGTATGTATGTAACCATAAAAATACCCAATCGCCTACATCAACTTCTTTCATTGCAATGTTGATATGCCTGTTGTTTCATTCGATTCTGCACCAAAGTGGTGTTATCCTTTAAAAGTTGGAGAACTTGTTGTTGATGCTTGATGTGATATTTCACTGCTTGAATATTTTTCTTCTTGAGATGTCCTTCTATATTGAGAGTTTGACGAGTGGTAATTTCTTCCAATGCATTACAAGATATGGTCGGATTCATTTCTTGATGCTCTATGTGATCTTTCACTTCTTGATATGTCCTTCTATATTGATAGTTTGAGGAGTGGTAATTCCGGCCATTGCATTATAAGATATGGTTGGATTCATTTCTTCTTTCTTGATGTCATCTTTCACTTCTTGAACCTTTTTCTTCTTGATATGTCCTTCTATCTTAAGAGTTGGAGGAGTAGTAATTCTTTCCAATGCTTTACAAGATATGGTCGGATTCATTTGTTCTTTCTCTAGGGTTGGTTCCTGGTGTATATACTCTTCTTTTGATGTTTCTTGATCCTTTCCTTCCTCCTCTCCACAATCAATGTAAAATAATTTCTTCTCAGGACACTTATGACCTTTAATGTATTCGTTTCACAATTGTAACAAAGCCCTTTTTCTCTCTTTTCTTCCAATTGTTGTGGTGTAACCCTTGTAGGTTGTGGAAGGCTAGGAGAAACAAAACTTCCATCTTTATAGTTGTGAGGGTAGACTTCCTTGTTGCCATAATTTTTTCTTTCCACTTTGTACAAAGCGCCTTTTTCTGTTTTTTCTTCCAATTTGTTGTGGTGTTTCTCTAAAGAAGGTGTTGCTCTTTGTATCCTCATAATGTGCTATCATTTCCTCCATGAAAATTGACCACATAACAAGTTGTTTCCAAGAAAAAAGCCCTTTATACCATAAAAATTGATCCGGTTCTAAATATGAAGATGCAGTACATACCTTTTGTAATAGTGGTACACCATGTAGATCAAAATATTGCTCCATCTGTAGTATCCAATTTACCAAATCCTTCCCATCTTGATTTTCGGAGCTCGATCTTGAAACGAATTTAACTCTATAATTTCAGATCTCCAAGTTCTAAAATTTCTTCTTGTAGTAGCACTCTGTGTTCTCTTTCTAATCCCTCAAGTCTAATCAATATTGGATTCTGCAAGGAAGTGTTATGTCAAATCTCCCACTATGACCTTATTATAGACTAGTTCAGTAGAGTGAACTTGTATGAAGTTCCACGTGTCACAGTTTCAATCTTAGTACTTGAAATTGATATACAACAAACTACAAGAAGTCTTCTTTCTAAAACTTCTTATGAATTTTCAATCTGATGCTCAGAGAGAAAGTTATGACAATTTTCCCAAGGTGACCGGTTTGGAATGTAATTTGGTAGTCTGCAAAAATTCCAACTTCCTTAGATTATATCTCCGAAAATATAGCGAGACAGGATCTAAAATTAGGATCCGAGGTTCAAACCTATGGGTTCTCAAATGGGTTTTTTCTTGAGCTTTTGAAACTTCATAGTGAAAGAGTGATAGTGAAAATTCCACGATGACCTGTTTTAGATGAAATTGTGGAGCTTTCCAAAACCCTAACTTCCTCATACCATATCTTCGAAAATCGCGTGAGACAAGCTCTGAAATTTGGAACCGAGGTTTAGGGATATTTCGTCTCAAATGGGTCTTTTGGTTAGCTTTTGAAACATCGCAGAAAAAAATTTATAGCGAAAATGCCACAATGACTTGTTTGGAGCAGAGAAACCCTAGAATCCAAAGCTCTGATACCAAATGTTATGAAACCAGCTCAGAAAAAGATAGAAATGATAGATCAACGCCTTAGAAATAAGCCCCTTCGAGGGGGAAACCTCCTTTACATTACACAAATGAACAATTCTTAAATGATACAAATGACAAGACCCTCCTTTCTATATATAGGAGTCTAAGGGGTCATAATATAATCAGGGCCGACATAACAATAATAATTAATAACAATAGTGGGCTTCTATGGGGCACAATAATAACAATAGTGGGCTTCTATGGGGCACAATAATAACAATATGGGGACTACATGGGCACAAAAATATAATAAGGGTGTTTTACTAATAACAATAAGGGGTTAGACTAGTAGTATAGTGACCTAACACAAAAGGGCCAACAATATAGGGTTTTCTTGGTTAGCGTAACTAACTCTGAACTTGGGTCTAATCCCCCTCAAGCCAACAGCATGACAAAGAACAACCATGGTTACAACCAGAATATGAATGAGTCTCTTACACCAAACAATGTGGGGCCTAGTTTGAACCTCATACAAGACATAATCCTTTAATAATTATTATTGGGTCATTTATCCCTATTAATAAGAAATTACTTAAAAAAATCAAGATGATATCATCATATTACCAAATATGGGTAGGTTACCTCAATGAGGTATTGGGAGTCCCAGTTGAGCATACAATTATCTTATAACAACTGCCAACTTCACATTTTAGGAGTTTTACAAATTATATTTCTTGATTACATATGAAAAGGAATGATAATATAAAAAATTGTAACTACCATAGTGAGCAAAGAAGTCCCAAGAGGTGGTTATCAATGTAACTTATAAATTCCTTAAAACTCAGTGTGAAAAGGACTTTGATTTTTGAACTTTTGGGAAAAATTCTGCAAATTTGGAAAAGGAGAATCTATTTGAAAGATAATATTATGAAGCCTTAGAAGTATACTAAGAGATTTTTTTAGTTTGCATGTGATGTGATTATGATTAAGACTGATCTAATGTATATTCATGGATGTATGATTGTTGTGAGAAATATTACTACTGGGAAATGGACTCTTCCAATTAACTAGATAGCATTTTATCACATTTTCATCATTTATTTATTGTTGCTTTCTCAATTGAGTACTAATTAGAACAATCCCAATTATTTGCTTGTTCTAATTAATTAGATATTCACTACCAGGGAATTGACTAACAATTTTACTTCATTTAGAAAATGTTATGAATGTTCATTAATCTCTTCTCATGCCCAATTCATTGTTTTTATACTATTATATTAAATTATTTTCATTTTATGTAAATAGGAAGTTATTTAGGCTAATTCATATACCCTCTGCTATGATGATCACTCAATGTTTCAAAACAACCCAAAAATGTTCATGGTTGTTGGATCACAATCTGGATCACAATTGGGACCTCCTATCAGGGAGAGCCCCTTATAATTCTTGGTGGGTCATTTGTCCCTATCAACAATTTGTAAAAGGGATGATATCATTGATATTATAAATAAATGTCCAATCATATTAAAAAGAGTGTTCCCATGAAAAAGGATAAGTTAAAAAATAAAATGAAAATTTTGAAACCAGTGATGGTGGTTTCAAACCCATGGTTTTGGAAGCCTATGGTATCTTCCCATTCTATTTGGAAAAGTGAAATAAAAAGGGGAATTAACTATTTAAATAATGAATTGACATGAGTTTTTGAATTGACATGTCTTTTCATGAAGGGCTATGATAATCTATAAAAGGAGAAAGTATTCAAAGGAAAGGGTATGTGAAAAGAAATATAATTTGTGGAGTGAACGAGTCATCTTGACATTTTTTCCATACCGTTATTTAGGGTTACTTCAAATTGTAAAAATTTGAGCTTATTGAGGAGAGATGGAGAAGAATTTTTTGTTAAAATTTCAGATCTTGGTTTACTATATTTTCAACCACATATGTTGTGGAAGTTAGTGTTTATGGTTGGTCCAAGAATCTACTTCAAACAAGTCATTTTATATTATTCGTTATAACATATTTTCTGAGGCATTTTAGACCATGAAATTTTGAAGATATGGAAGTATGATATCTCAGTAAATGTGTTCAAAAGTTTACACATTGGTTAGTTATAGTTTATGAGATATTCCTTGTGGACGTCAGGATTCTAGAATTCTCATAAAATTAGTTTCGAACGGGTTAGTTTGACATTTTCACTATTAACATATTTCTAGGACAATTCATATTATCAAAATTTTAGGAGACATTGGATTTTTATACTAAGTTATGAGATCTTCTCTATGGAAATTAGGGTTTCTAAATGCTCCTAATATGAGTTTCAAACAATATGGATTGGAATTTTCCTTATAACTTATTTTCTAAGATGTTTCTGATTGTGAAACTTTTAGACATCTATAAAGACATATAGAAATATATTAGGTAAAAATTGCAGACTTTGACTCACTATGCATTTGAAGATATTCCCTATGGAATTTAGGGTTTCTAAATGGTTTTGAAATCAATTTCAAATATGCCAGTTTCAAATTTTTGATATAGCTTCTTCTATGGGATTTTCATATTGTGAAATTTTTAGAGATATAAGGAGACATAAATAAGTGCCTTGAGTAAAATATTTAAAATCATATTTCCACATTTGGATAGGTGGAATGATGTATAAGTTTGCTCTTTGGAAGAGGCCAAAAATATACATATTTGGAAGAGTTACCATAAATTTCAATTGGAGATTCAAATTGTGGTTAGCCCTAATGAAGACAAGAGTAGAAAGTATACTCAATGAAGGTAATGTGAATTCCATCGTGTTTTGAGTATATTATATGCACTAAATAGAATTTTTAATTGAGGTCTATTGCTCAATTCAAGGGATTAATGCCTCTTGAAAAGTTAGTGCTTAGCAATGGGAATTGGTTAAGCTCCGTTAGGTTGGTTCCTAAAAATATTTGTAGTGGTGGGGATTAATGTCCTAAATAAGTTGGTTCCTATAAATATTTGTGTTGTTGGGAATTGGTATGTAATATAACTCTTTCACCTACTAATTTTTTTTTTGTTACTTGGTACAATTAGCAATTTCTCCTCTTTATGTAAATATTACACATTGTTAACATGTCTATAGTACTAACCAACTGTATTAATATGTGTATGAAATCTACCTTTCACCCACACGATTAGTAGTGTTTCCTAATATTAAAAAACCATAAAATATCATCCATACCATAATAATTTACTTGAGAAATGCATACACTCCTAGATCCTATTATGAGATGAATGGATTAATGACATATACAGTCATAATTATTTTTCTAAACTATTTCAGTGTTACCCTTAATACTTCTAACCATGGCAAGCAATAATAATCTTGTAACAACCCTGGTGAAAATTCGATGTAATAAAAGTTAATAAAGGAAAAATAATAACCACGGTTATGTGACATTTATTCCAAGCTGAATGTTGGGCAAAAACATCTTAGTGTTGGTGTTCATTTGGTTTATTATGGATAAGGAAATTGGCAAAGGCAATGGCAAAGGATTTGGAAAGGCATGAGGCATTAATTGGAATTTTATTTATGAAAATAAAGGAAATTAGGAGAAAATGAAGGTCAAAGGTCACATGTTGCATGTGAGGAGGAAAATGAAGGAAAATAATGGAAAATTGAAGAAAGTAGATGTCTAATTAATAAAAGGGCTTCTGAGGACCAGTTGGTACCTTTTATCAGTTCAGTTTTGAATCTCTCTCTCTATTCTCTCTCTCTCTCACTCTTGGACACACAAATTTTTCTTGGAGCACTTCGACATTGGATCAAGGAAAGAAAAGAAGGCAAGAGGAAGCAAAAATAAAGCAAGGAAGAGCAAGATCAAGTAGCTACATTGGGATTTTTTGTTGGTATCGATTTTCATGTGTGATTTCCTTGCTAGTTTTGGCATGCATGGTTATGCATGTGTGTTCTTGGTTATCTTGTTGTCATGGACATGGGTTTTTCCAAGTGTGACAATTTTTTTTAGCCTTGCCTTGCTATTTTTGGATAGCCATGGTTTGATGGGTTCTCATGTTTTTCATTGAGTTTTCTTCTTGGATGGATTTGAAATTGAGTGAGGTGGATCTCTGAAAGAAAGAACACATGGCCTGGTGACCGTTGCACCAGACTGTGGGTTACGGTAAAGTAGCATCTTATGTTACCTCGGTGGGCTTAGGAATCGTCGACCAATGAATGGTAGGATATACGGTAAAGCCTAGAGGTGGGTGCTCTCCATCAGGCCTTGGAATCCTAGGATGGGATATATATGGTAAAGCCTAGAGGGTGGACTATCAATTGGGCCTAGGAATCTCAGGATGGGATATATGGTAAAGCCCAGAGAATGGAGTCTCGGTTAGTGCCTAGTGATCCGTTGTGGATTGCGGTAAAGCCTAGAGACTAGGAGACAGACAAATTCCTCATAATATAGGTGGAGAAACTCTTATGGAATCCATGCTTGTTTTGGCCTAATGATCCGATGAGGATTATGGTAAAGCCTAGTCCTATTGATGAGGGTGAGCTGGTGTAGCCTAGAGAAGCCCTAGTTGATTTTTGGATATGATTCCCACATTCATGCTTCGAATATGGCACAGGGGTTACTGGATGAAACAAAGATTTGGTTCAGCCAATATTTGGTCAGGTGGTTCGAGGAAGTCCCATGCCCGGTTGGCTTTTGCATCCACTAATAATAGTTCCTTTCCTTGGTGTTTTATGAGAAAATGTACTCATTCATACGTGACGTTTATGGCTGATGTATCCATATTATTTTTGTTGATTATATGTTGGTTATGAGTATGTTTTATGATAGTAATGATGTATGGATTTCATCATGTTTTGATTTGTAAATGAATGAATAATGAATATATGACCTGCTATATAATAATGCAGCTAATGAAATAAGGCATTAATGCTTTTTAGCGATCCTTAGATAAGTATGAGACCCTTATGCTTAGATCTATTGTTATGCCTGTAGATTGAATATTAGCTTTTGTTTGACGAAATGCCTATGCTTAGATCTATTGTTATGCCTGTAGATTGAATATTAGCTTTTGTTTGACGAAATGCCTGTCATGGCTAGTAGGGGTCCAATCAAGTATTTTTTCAAATATTTTCATTTGTATCATTGTCTCAATGTTACTTTTCATTCCTGAAGGTTTCATGGAGTTCTGGGCAGTGTCTCGAGTCCTGACCCTTAAAAGGTGGCACAGAATATGGGGTCACAGGCTCAGAACTAGATGAAAAAGACCCTCGTCGCTCACATTCCCATGTTATGAGAGCGACAACAGGGCCACAATAGCATGCATGCCCATGTCATGGGAGTGATTGAGGCTCTAGGGTAGTGAACTGTTAATTTGTCTCAAGGATTGATCATTTGGAAGAGTTGGTTGGCTCCTGTAGGTTCAGTAACATGTACAAAAAGTCATATTGGTTGTGTTTTTTTGGTTCCACTTCCCTAAATGTACATGGGGAGTTGAATCAGATTATAGTAGCCTCTCATCACATGTTTACCCCAGTGGAATGGTTAACTTGGGTAAATGTGGGAGGAGGATGTTACAAAGTGCTATAAGAGCATAGTTCACCCCTTGGACTAGATGGGCAGTGTGTTGGTCATGCATTCATGTTGATTACATATGTGTTCCTTACACTTGTGGTCTATGTACTTGTTTTGTATGCATGGTGTTGGTCATGGTTGTTTTTGTGTCACCATGTGGAAGTGGATGGTGTGTTATTGGATGTGATATTATGAGTATAGGTAAGTTATGCATTGGTTGTGCATGACAATGTGTGTATGTATAGTGTGCACATGCATGTTGTATGTATGTTGATTATGCATACATTGACATGGTTGTCGTTGTCATGCATGAGGTCATGATGTCTGGTTGATAGGGTCATGCATTGATGACTAGACCACGATTAGGGTAATGTCTATATCCTGTCATGATTATGATTATACATATATTTTTCTAATTTGATTGATCTTGCAGACGAGATATCCTCCTCGAGCTACACTAAGATATGTTTATCATATTTATATTTTGGTTTAGCTAACATGGTATGCTTGGCAAGAAAGAGATCACGGTGACTAGCAAGATGGTAGACTGCAGTTATCGAGATTCTCCCTATGGATCGAATGAGCACCATGGTGTTGGGAACTCTTTTGACTTAGTAGACACATTGAGAATCTTAAAGGAAGAATTAAGAAGTTGCAAGGTAGATAATGACAGAATCATGTAGGAAGAGGAGAAACAAGCAGGAGTCAATGCAATAATCCTTTAGAGTTTGTCAAAATTGTAGAGACAGGGACCACTTCAGATAATCCATGGAAAGAAGGACAAAACTAATGGGGCATATGGCAGTAGATCTCATGGTGGGCACATGTTAGATAAGGATAACATGATTAGAGATTGTAGGTTCTTGGATACTCCATATCGGAGAGGTGATGGACACAAGTACTATTCTTGTTCTTGTTTTGACAGGAACTATGATCGTCATCATTACCATCCTTATAGGAGGAGTGACAGGGGATATTTTTGTTATGCTTCTTAACCTGCAAAGTAACACCGAACAGAGAATATGCGAAGAAAAGATACCCAGAACACAGAATATGCGAAGAAAATATACCCAGAACATAGAATAGCAATGATTTTATTACTCAGAGAGAAATGTTCACAGGCCTCTTCGAGGGGGCAAACTCCAATAGAGCAGAGCTCGATTACAAAACAAGACACGATACTCCTCGCAGGGAGTCTCTATCCTTTATATATGACTCATACATGCAATACCATGGGTCAATACCGTGGGTTTTATTGATACCATCTATCTAATACTACCGCCCATTTACCCTTTATTTAATACTACCGCCCATTTGCAACTAAACTGTGGTCCCTTCATTAATTGCGGGTTAACCACTTACAAATATTAATATGGGCTTTATTGACTCTTGAGTATGACGTGATCCCATGACATGAATAAGGGGTTAGGGTGGGACCCTAACATGCCCTCCCCCTTAAGACTAGCCTTGTCCTCAAGGCTGAAGCTGCGGAAACTGCTGAAGAATAGTGGCTGGTTCCCAAGCTGCATCTTCCGGAGAGGGGTCTCCATTTGACGAGGACCTCTTTAATCATGCGGCCGCGCAGGTGCTTGTCTCGTGTGTCTAGAACCTGTTCCGGTTGAAGCCAGATTGACCCTTCCTCGTCCAATTCCGGTAGACTGGTTTGAACTCGGCAATTGTTCCCAATCACTTTCTTGAGGCACGATACATGGAAAACTGGGTGGATTTTTGCTGTAGGTGGCAAAGCCAACTTGTAAGCCACTTCTCCAATGCGCTGAAGTACTTGGTATGGTCCATAAAATTTTGGAGAGAGCTTTTGACAACCCTTGTCTTTGAGTGATGTTTGCTTATATGGTTGCAGCCTCAAAAAGACCTGATCCCCTTCTTGAAATTGGCGCTCTGAGCGGTGTTGGTCAGCCTGTTGCTTCATACGGTTCTAAGCTTGATGAAGATTCTCGCGCAGGTGGGCGAGCATGGTTGCGCGGTGTTGTAGGAGTTGATCCACGACTTGTACTTTGGAACACCCCGTGAGATAAGAAGTAGGGGAGGGCGGAAGTTGACCATAGACTGCTTCATAGGGAGTCATTTTGGTGGTGGCATGATAGTTGGTGTTATACCACCATTCCGCTAGAGTTAACCACTGTACCCAAAGGTGTTGCTTTTCTGAAGTGAAACACCTAAGGTAGGTTTCTAGACATTTGTTGACGGCTTCGGTTTGACCATCTGTTTGCGGATGATATGAAGTACTAAGTTTGGGTTGAGTGCCTTGTATTCTGAAGAGCTCCTGCCAAAAATTACTGGTGAAGATTGGGTCGCGGTCGGACACAATAGAAGTGGGCATGCCATTCAATTTGAAGATTTGATTCATGAAAGTTTGGGTAACCAAGGTTGGTGTAAATGGTTGGGGTGGGGCACAGAAATGAGCATACTTTGACAGTCGGTCCACAACCACCATGATGACTGACTTGTTCCCAGACTTTGGAAGACTGTAATGAAATCCATGGAGACCTCCGTCCAAATTGACGCCGGAATGGGCAATGGTTGTAATGTGCCTGGTGTGTTGACTGTTTTCCCTTTGTGGCGTTGACAGACGTCACATTCTGCTACGAAAGTAAGGATGTCCTATTTCATACCGGTCCAAAAGAATGATCTTCTGGTGCGCGCATACGTCTTCTGAAAGCCCGAATGTCCTGCAATGGGCGATGAGTGCAATTCTGCCAAAATGCTACTTTTGAGGGTGGATGTTGGTGAGATTACGACTCTGTCCTTGTAGCGAAGAATATCACTCTACCACGAGTAGCCCTTGCTGGAATTAGGATCCACCTGCAATTGAGAAATAAGTTGGGAGAGCCCTGGATGTGAAGACCATTCCCTGTGAGCTACTTCAATCCAGTCTAGAATTGGGAGGGAAATTGCGAGAAGTGTACTTTCCTCCTCAAATTGGCGCGATAATGCATCTGCTACCCGGTTGTCTTTCCCTTTCTTGTAGATGATCTCATAATCATATCTCAGCATTTTGGCTAACCACTTGTTTTGTTGTGGGGAAGATAGGCGTTGCTCCAGAAAATATTTAAGACTGTGATGATCTGTGCGGATTTGGAAACGTTGCCCCAACAAGTAATGTCGCCAGGTCTCTACTGCATGTAAGATGGCCATCATTTCCTTCTCGTAGGTGGATTGGCCCAGATTCTTCCCACTTAATTGCTGGCTGGTGAAGGCCAATGGTCGCCCTTCTTGCATTAAAACCGCTCCAATACCTGTGCCCGATGCATCACATTCAATGACAAATGATTTGGTGAAGTCCGGTAGGGCTAAGACTGGGGTGGTACACATGGCGT
>APFE031062818.1:0-10204 GCA_000404065.3 Pinus taeda | reverse complement strand
GGTGATGGCCATAAATAAGGGGTAGAGCTCATGTTTGGCTTTTGCCCACATGCTAAATTTGTATGTCTCGACCATCTTTTGCATTTTGTGGTACATTTCTTGTTGAGAGTGCCCAAATTATGCTTTTTCTTTTCATTTTAGCTACATCAACTTCTGGGCATCGTTCCAGACCTAACTCAAAGTGTGGACAAGGGGAAGGGGAGGCAAACCCTGTGTGGACCCAGATGGGAAAAGTGATGAATGGGGTTAAAATGAGTGGAAGGGAGTGATGTATATGGTGTCAGGAAGTGGAACCATGCAACCAAAATCGAGGTTTCCCTTATAGAACTAACCCTAGAGCTAGTGGCCAGTAAAGGAGATCCCACATGACAAAGATACAAGGCTAACCATCGAATCACGCATAGGAGACAAGAGTAAAAACCTAGCCCACTCTTTTTTTCGAATCCCCACCAATCCATGCCCAAAAGTATCCATGATAAGTAAGGAAAATAACTCAACTATACCAACGAAAATCCATACCTTCGAGGTCGGGAGGCCCACCTTCAAACATACGATCATAACAGATGGGTGAGAGAACACAGGCCTAGCTCAGGTGGCAAAGACAATGGCACATCGAGCTATCTGGTGGTTGCAAGGGGTTGCTAGTTGCAAGATAAGGACCATCTAGGAGAAAACTTTTCTCATATGCATACTACCCACAAGGCCACAGGTGGTGGGTAACAAGACCTCCACCTCAAACAAACATGACAAAGTAGGGTGAAGAACCATGCAAAAGTCACAATATCGTGTGGATTGGAAAGATGGAAGAATCTTAGGAAGTGCCAAGTAAATAAGGTGTTGAGAATGAAGAGAAAGACATGGCTTCGATCTTCTAATGCATTTGTTTCTTTTAAGGCTTGATTTCATCACCTTTTTGTCTAGTTAGAGACCCTATTTGGTTTTAGCTAGCCTATGTTCCTACATTTTCTGAGGCTTGGTCTCAAGACAAGTTAGTGTGTGGATTTAAGGCCCAATGAAAGTTGATTTAGGAATGGAAAAAATATATGTAGGATGAAGCATGAGGCTTCGTCTCAACATTGGTTAATATGTCAATTAAGGCCCAACTAAATTTGATTGAAGAATGGTAGAAGAATGTATGTAGGATAAGGGCTAAAGGTAGTTGTTAGAGTGAGGTCAAAGTTGGATGCACTCTTTCCTAGGCTTCTAGGAAGCTAAAACTGTTATGTTCTTTATATTTCCTGACTGTGATAAGTTCTTGTCAAAGATGCATTCCTCTATGATAGAATGATGGAAGAATTCCATGATGCTTTTGGCTCCTTCTTAAAAACATGAAGCAACCATATACAAAGTTGTAGATATTATGGGGCTAAAAGGACAAATGCATCATGTTTTAATGATAATGTCGAAATTGAAATGCACACGTAAGAAACCCACACTCTCCAATGGCACAAAGTGCTTAGCAGCCCTCATAATTGTAGATGAAAACTAGTATGGTCATATTTGGATAGGAAAATTTGCTTTGTTTCATCCATATCTACAAACGCTCTACTCAATTAGAAGCAAGTTTTCTTGAAGCAACAATATAGAAAATTGTAGATATTATTATGGGGCTAAAAGGACAAATGTCTCATGTTTTAATGGAAATGTTGAGATTAAAAACCTACACTCTCCAATAAGTGCTTAGTACCCCTCCCAAGTATAGATGAAAACTAGTATGCTTAGTACCCCTCCCAAGTATAGATGAAAACTAGTATGCTTAGTACCCCTCCCAAGTATAGATGAAAACTAGCATGTCATAACTTGGATTGCACAAAGTGCTTAGTAGCGCCGCCCCCCCCACCAAAATGTAGATGAAAACTAGTCTGTCGTAACTCGGATTAAAAATTTTGTTTTGTTTCATACATATCCACAAACTCTACCCAATTAGAAGAAAGTTATGCTTATGCTTGAGTATTCCAATTATCTTTGTTTACCAATATTGCCTATGTCTCATGTTTTAATGAAAATGTTGAGATTGAAATGCACATGTAAAAAGCCTACACTCTAGTGCCACAAAGTGCTTCGTACCCCCTTCCCAAGTGTAGATATAGATAAAAACTAGTATGTCATAACTTGGATTGCACAAAGTGCTTAGTACCCCTCCCAAATGTAGGATGAAAACTAGTATGTCATAACTTCGATTGAAAATTCTATTTTGTTTCATCAATATCTACAAACTCTACTCAATAAGAAGAAAGTGTTGCTTATGCTTGAAGATTCCAATTACCTTCCTTTACCCATATTTCCGATAATAAATTTACCCATATTGCCTATAATAAATTTACATGAGCACACATGATATAAGTAGCAACAAAAGAGTTCAATTAAAACAAAAACCCATTAAATTACAGAGCAAATAACTAGTGAATTCCCTCATACATACCTCTTTCATCTTCCCCATTACATTTGTTGAATTTTCATCAGCCCTAATTCCACAATATGTGTTGTTAAGGGTTGCCTTAATTTCCACACTCATAGAACCCAAAACAAAAACCATGAACAAAGGTATATAAAAAAACATACACACACACAAAAAAGACAAAAAAAACATAAACATGAAAATAAAAAATACTAAAGCACAATTTAGCATGGCCATGCTCACAAATATAAAAAAAAATAACAGTCGTTGTACAAAAACAAAGGAATAGAAAAATATAGCAAAACAATAGCAAAAACAAAACAAACAAAGAGAAATAGTAGACAAACTCTTCTTTACAATCCCAAAAAGCGTCTACAGCCAATCAAGATCATCCTGCACATTAAAAAAAAGAAGAGTATTAAATAGAGACCATAAAATATTATGGCAAATATTAAATATATACCAAAAATTTTGGGAGAAATATAAAACGAAGACCAACATGAGGATTTCATAGCATAGCACAGATTTTGCACCAAAAGAGAACTCACCTTAACTACTTCCTCTTCACTATAATATAGTGTTGCTACATAAATAATTCACTAGTTTCATGAATCAAGTTCATAACATAATCAAAAAATAACTCACCATCCACCTCCGCCTCTACACTCTCCTTCATTGCCACCATCTTCCTCGCATGAAAATATTTGCTCATTTCATTAGTGCACTTCCGATTTTGCTGCTCTTTCCTTTATCTACATTGCATTGCATTCGTAAATAAATAAATCACAAATGATATGTGATACCTCTATATTAAACAAACACACATCGAATCATACATACCTCCTCATCTTAAGTTGTGTTCTTCATTGAAAGCACAAATAGAATCTACAACAACCTTCTGACTTGTCTTTATCTCTCCATTGCTTAAAACCAACAAAAACCAAACTAGAAGATATCAGATAGAAGCAAAAAATATTCCGAGAGATATTAAATAGAAACTAAAACAAAGTATGAGAAATCTTAAACAAACAACAAAACCCTTATGAATAATCACATGCAAAAGTAAATCTTATGTGGAGACCAAAAATCGTAAACCCTAAATAGATAAGTATGGAGGAGAACCATCTATGCAAAACATACATGGGTCTTGCACCATAACATAACTACTCTACCTCTACTTTTGCCTCATCTATTGTGCATCTCATGTCTCTCTCACAAAAAGATATTCAATAGTTTCATTAGCATTCAACATTACTTTACAAGCACTTCATCGTATTCATAAATAAATAAATTGCAAATGATATGCGATGCCTTTAAATTAATCAAATACACGTGGAACCATGCATACCTCCTCATCTTGAGTCGTGTTCTTTATTGAAAGCACCTTGAGCCTTGAAACTTGTCTTTATTTTTCCATCGGCTAAAGCCAACAAAAATCAAACTAAAAATATCAAATATAGAGTAAAAAATCTTATGAGAGATATTCAAAAGAAAATAAAATAAAGTATGTGAAATGTTAAACAAACAACAAAGCTCTTATGAATAATCATATGCGAAACTAAGTACATCTTATGTAAGATCAAAAATTATAAACCTTAAATTAATAAGTGATGAGAACCATCTACGCAAAACGTACATGGGTCTTGGACCATAACTCCTCTGCCTCTACTTTTGCCTCATCTATAGTGCATCCCACATCTCTTTCAAAAAAGGATATTCAAAAGTTTCATTAGCATTCAGCCTTACTTTACATGCATTGCCTCTAAATTTAAATAAACACACATGATATATTTTTGAAGCAATAACTGAGTTAATTTAAAACACCATGGAATTATAAAATTAAATAGACAAAAGCAAGCGATACATACCTTCCCTTACCGTTACCCTCTACATGTGTGGAATTTGCATCAACTGTAATCCCACAATATGAGCTACTAGGTCTTCCATTAATTTTCAGATCCATTGAATAACAAAAAAGAGATATCAACCACACCAGATATTTTGTGAGAAATATGATCCAAAAATTGAAATATCAACTACACAAAATATCCTATGATAAATGTGAAGCAGTCTAGGAACCATTGTATTGAAACGAGAAAATATTCATGTTGTAACTAAAAAAGAACCCACCTTGTACCTTGCACTCTCCAATACTTCTCCAAGTCTCTCTCACACAAAGATTTAAGTAGTTTCCTCAGTGTTCCTCCACCTTCCTTTACCTAGATTTGCATTGCATTCACCATACAAATAAATCTCGAATAATATAGAATGCATTTAATTTAAACAGACAAATGAAACCATACCCACCTCCTCCTGTTGCTTAGTCTTCCCCTTCACCAAATGCACTTATGTAATCTGCAACATTCCTAGGACCTGCCTCTATATCTCCACTTCCTAAATGCAACAGAAACCAAACCATAGAATATTAAATGAAAACCAAAAAGTTCTTTAGGCAAACAACAAAAAGCTTATAAGAAATATTAAGCAAACATTGAAAGGTATTATAATAAATTAATCATAAGCCAAGACCACAAAAATTATCAATAATATTATGCAAAAGTACATTTTATTCAATGACCAAAAATCATAAACCCTAAATAAATAATGAGGGAGGAGAACCATTGTAGTGAAAATGAGAAGATAAGCATATTGGAACCAAAAGAGAATTGACCCTCTACCTTTGCACTCTCCTACACTACTCCAAGTCTCTCTTACACAAAAAACTCTGAAGTTTCAACATTCTTCCTCCACATTTGCTTGGCCACCTTCCTTGCATTTGCACTACATCCAATAAATAAGAGAATTCCAAATAATAGAAGATGCATATAATTTAAACATAATTACATCTTATGCTACGAAAATTTAAAAACCCCAAATTGGCAAGAAGGGCTGAAAACCATGGTATCTAAACCAAGATCTAGTAGGATTTTATAGTAGAACATACATGCTACATGAGCCTTGCACCAAAAGATAACTTACCCTCTACTTTTGCTTCTACTTTTGCTATAGTGTTCCACGTCTCTCTCACACAAAGATATTCAATAGTATCATTAGTACTCATTCACCTTTCTTACTCCGCATTGCATTTAAATTTCAACAAACACATGATATAAGGATGAAGCAACAAATTAGTTAAATTAAAATGGGCATGAAACGACATAATAGTAAATTTCCATTATACATACCTCTTCACATTTTCCCTCTCCAGTTGTCGACTCCACCTCAAGCCTACACCCACATTATGGGTTGTTAAGGTATTTCTTGATTTCTCCACGCATTGAATTAAAAAAAGAGAAAAATAAATCAAAAGACATAAGAAAAACAAGATACTAAACCACAAATTAGCATGGCCATGCTCAGAAAATCAAAGATATAAGAGCCACAACAACAGCAAAAACTAAAAAAAGAAAACAACAATAGCAAAAAATATCACCAACAATTAAATCAAAAAAACAAAAATAACAAGAAAACCATAAAAAGACAAACAAGAGTATGTTTTACAACCCCAAAAAGTGTCCATAGCCAACCAAGGAAACCCTGCACATCAAAAAATAGGGCAGTTTTAAATAGAGACAAGAAAATATTAATCTGAAACAAAGACCAAATATATTATGAATAATCTTATGCACTAAAAGATATAGCTTACTCAAAAACCAAAAATCATAAACCCTAAATAAGTAAAGAGCGAAAAGAACTAGTGTTTGCTTCAAGAGGATTTTGTAGCATATTATGAATGGATTTTGCACCAAAAGGAAACTTACCTTCACACTTGTATCTGCACTCCACTATAATTCTCTCTCAATGAAGATATTTCAATAGTTTTGTTAGTGATCCACAACATTCTTTTACCTACATTGCATTGCATTCATAATTAAAAAAATTACAATCATGTAAAATGCTTCTAATTTAAACAAACAAAAATCAAAATCAAACCATAAAATATTAAATAAAGATCAAAATATCTTATGAGAAATCTTGAAAAGACACAAAATAGAACAAAAATATTATGCAAAATTAATTACATAGAGCATCCAAGGCCTGCAAATCCGTGTGATCATGTGATGTGCCCTCCCGAAGAATCCCGTCCAGAAAGCGATGGCGGCCCGTCTGTGTAGAAGTTCGAGAGGTCTGTTGGCATCTATCTGTACGGTAACTGTCCCCTCATCACCAGGAATAAGGAGTGACCTTTTGATTGATTATCCGTTCTTTCTTTATATTCCTCCCCCCACCGGATAAGGCAGCAATCCCCCCTAACCCGAAGTCGCCGTCCCTTGCCTTATTGCTTGCCGGTTCTTGTGGTAACCGAGCCATTCATTACCCGAGGAAGTGGAATCCAGCCCATAACCAATGACAGTTGAACCAACCAAAGGACGCCCATGACACAAGCTGAAAGCCCTAGAACAAAAGGAGGGACTCGTCAGACTATGACATGCATTTTAGTGCTAGTAGCGGGAATGGAGAGGCAGGCAATGGTGAATTGGAGATAGGGTACGAGAAAGAGAAGCTCAGTACGAGTGATCGGTTTGATGACGATAAGCGAGGAACTAGATAGAGAGAGATAGATTGAATCGGGTCGGGCCAAAGTCCATCCCATCCTCCAACCACAAAGAAAGGGTAATTCCCTTCCGACCGCTTTCGACTCCTAATCCTATCCTACCTAAGGCTTCCTCCTTCTCCTTTTTTCTAACTCTCCACTGCTTCCGCCCCTATCCGGCCGGGATCCACACCCGATTCTTCCGTCCTACGTTACCTCCTTCAGAACCCTCCTCATACGCTGGCTTTCGTGCCACATCCGTCCGATGCTACTTACCCGCCCAACTATTCGCGGTATTGGAATCAAACCTCCTTCCCTGCGCCCACTGAATGAATAGGCTCGGGAAAACTGATGGAATGGGCTAGCGCTCATACTTGGTTGGAGGGAGGGAGCTAGCTGTACTGTTGTCGTAGATGACTCGTCTTGAGCTTGATTGATATAGGCTCGCTAGAACCTGACTGGGGACCACCTTACTGAACTGGGAAAGCAGACCAGAACCTTACTGACTGGCTGGGTTTACCACCTTACTGACTTGGGTGACTTGGATAGAAAATCTTGCCCCATGCGAATCCTTCCCCATGAGAATGATGAGGCACAGAAGCCCACCCCATGCCTGCCTGAGCTGATTGGATAGATATACATCCCATCATGCCTGAGCTTACCAGATAGATAAAACACCCATGCATCGGATTATATCGATCGTTATGCTATATCTCCCTCTTTCTTTCTAGTAGCTTATATACGATTATGTCATAAGAGCGGTTTACATACGACAATGCTGCTATTATATAAGTCATTATGCGTGCCTTATTCCCCCATTAAGAGAGAGAGGGAAAGCAAGCCAGGAAGAATGCATTCCCTTCCCTTCTCCTCCCGTAGGTAGAACCCTATCTCGGAAGCCAGCGAGAACTCCTCCCTTCAATGTATGTATCCAGAAGTCCACCTTTGACTCCACACCTACTCTCACCGCTCACGCCAGCCAGTCATATGTATGTGGAGTCTTTCTGAATCATATTGTGTTCTCGGACAGCGTTACATGTCGAGGTCGGAATGGGATCGGGTAAGCACCTGTCCATCATAACGATCACAGGGTATGATCCAGGTCACACGCTTTAGTCCGTTTTTAGACAAGGGGTTCCCCTCCCTCTACAAGGGAGGGACAGATTACATGCTTGGTCATCCAACTAGTAAGTAATTCAATAGCCAACTAGTAAGTAATTCAATGGATCCCAAGCAAAGCCGAGGAAAGATAAACAAGCTAAATTGATATCTCAAGTAAGGGTCAACACCATAATCGAAATCCTAATCTTCCTCATAATCAAGTTGGTAACTCGCGTCAAAAGGCAAATGAAGGTGTACGAGGAGCGATCAATTCAATCAAGTTGACTCCGGTAATCAAATTGGATCCCTTAGATCAATTAAAGGGTTGTAGCGGGTGCGAAAGTGGTGTTCAACTGGGTGATGGCCATAAATAAGGGGTAGAGCTCATGTTTGGCTTTTGCCCACATGCTAAATTTGTATGTCTCGACCATATTTTGCATTTTGTGGTACATTTCTTGTTGAGAGTGCCCAAATTATGCTTTTTCTTTTCATTTTAGCTACATCAACTTCTGGGCATCGTTCCAGGCCTAACTCAAAGTGTGGACAAGGGGAAGGGGAGGCAAACCCTGTGTGGACCTAGATGGGAAAAGTGATGAATGGGGTTAAAATGAGTGGAAGGGAGTGATGTATATGGTGTCAGGAAGTGGAACCATGCAACCAAAATCGAGGTTTCCCTTGTAGGACTAACCCTAGAGCTAGTGGCCAGTAAAGGAGATCCCACAGGACAAAGATACAAGGCTAACCATCGAATCACGCATAGGAGACAAGAGTAAAAACCTAGCCCACTCTTTTTGTCGAATCCCCACCAATCCATGCCCAAAAGTATCCATGATAAGTAAGGAAAATAACTCAACTATACCAACGAAAATCCATACCTTCGAGGTCAGGAGGCCCACCTTCAAACATACGATCATAACAAATGGGTGAGAGAACACAGGCCTAGCTCAGGTGGCGAAGACAATGGCACATCGAGCTATCTGGTGGTTGCAAGGAGTTGCTAGTTGCAAGCTAAGGACCATCTAGGAGAAAACTTTTCTCATATGCATACTACCCACAAGGCCACAGGTGGTGGGTAACAAGACCTCCACCTCAAACAAACATGACAAAGTAGGGTGAAGAACCATGCAAAAGTCACAATATCGTGTGGATTGGAAAGATGGAAGAATCTTAGGAAGTGCCAAGTAAATAAGGTGTTGAGAATGAAGAGAAAGACATGGCTTCGATATTCTAATGCATTTGTTTCTTTTAAGGCTTGATTTCATCACTTTTTTGTCTAGTTATAGACCCTATAGCTAGCCTATGTTCCTACATTTTCTGAGGCTTGGTCTCAAGACAAGTTAGTGTGTGGATTTAAGGCCCAATGAAAGTTGATTTAGGAATGGAAAAAATATATGTAGGATGAAGCATGAGGCTTCGTCTCAAGATTGGTTAATATGTCAATTAAGGCCCAACTAAATTTGATTGAAGAATGGTAGAAGAATGTATGTAGGATAAGGGCTAAAGGTAGTTGTTAGAGTGAGGTCAAAGTTGGATGCACTCTTTCCTAGGCTTTTAGGAAGCTAAAACTGTTATGTTCTTTATATTTCCTAACTGTGATAAGTTCTTGTCAAAGATGCATTCCTCTATGATAGAATGATGGAAGAATTCCATGTTGCTTTTGGCTCCTTCTTAAAAACATGAAGCAACCATATACAAAGTTGTAGATATTATGGGGCTAAAAGGACAAATGCATCATGTTTTAATGATAATGTCGAAATTGAAATGCACACGTAAGAAACCCACACTCTCCAATGGCACAAAGTGCTTAGCAGCCCTCATAATTGTAGATGAAAACTAGTATGGTCATATTTGGATAGGAAAATTTGCTTTGTTTCATCCATATCTACAAACACTCTACTCAATTAGAAGCAAGTTTTCTTGAAGCAACAATATAGAAAATTGTAGATATTATTATGGGGCTAAAAGGACAAATGTCTCATGTTTTAATGAAAATGTTGAGATTAAAAACCTACACTCTCCAATAAGTGCTTAGTACCCCTCCCAAGTATAGATGATAACTAGTATGCTTAGTACCCCTCCCAAGTATAGATGAAAACTAGCATGTCATAACTTGGATTGCACAAAGTGCTTAGTAGCGCCCCCCCCCCCCAAAATGTAGACGAAAACTAGTC
>APFE031062811.1:0-16059 GCA_000404065.3 Pinus taeda | reverse complement strand
GGGGCCTTGGAAGCAATAAGGGTAGTTTTAGATAGACAATCAAAAGAAAAAGCCAAAGGAAAAGAAAAGGCACAAAAGGGTTTGCAAATCTAAGTGCACCCTCCTTGGAGTAACAAAAAATGCTAGGAAATTAAGTGGGTAGGTAGATGGGGTTGCAGAAAGCATGGTTTTTGGTATTTCACTGGCCCAAAGCAAAGTTAAAACATGGTGCCAATGCTGATTTCCTATTCCAGCAGTATTACAGCAACTAAGTGAGGCATGTCTAACTTCTAGATCATCCCCTATCACATTCATGGCTAACATCCCTAGGCCACCCACATTCATGAAAGAAATCAAAGTCTTTTGTTGGTTCTGGTTTCTTTAAGAGCCACATTTCTTGTGTAAAAATTCTTTTCATTTTGATCTACTTCCTAAAAACTAAGTTGATTTCATATAAACAGCTTAGTATTCTACCCCCCTCATCCACCCCCTTTTCATCCATATTAACTACTAACCTATCACTATGTAACTCCTTATACCCCATATTCCCCTTATTACTATGTAAAACTTGGCAAAAACCCAAAAAATCTATGTATCCCCTTCCCCGAGCATTATAGCTCTATGTGTGGTTTTGAACGTTTTCAAGCGCTAAAACATTTGAGCGCAACCCAAAGAGCGCCAAAGAATTAATCATGGGATTAATCCGTGATTTGCTCAGATTAATTAGCCAAAACCTGCTTTGAAAGTAAACCTTTGTAAAAACCCATTTTAACCCGTAACTCTGCAAAAAACCCAAAAACCCACTTTTTCTAATGTTTCCTCCAGGCTCGCATTTCCAAAATAATAATATTTTATGCTACCCTGCCTCCCTTATCGGACTTGCGGCTTATCAACCCGTCGACCGTCGGATCTGGGCTTTCCCATCCGATGGCCCACATGCAAATCGAACGGGCCTCCATGACCAAAAGTTACCACCCGAGAAACTGTCAGAGGGTGACGTCAGGCCTCTGCCACGCGTCACCCCCAGATTTTCTCGGGTCACCCTCTGACAATACCGCGACCGTATAGAGGGAAGTCCGAGAAAACCAACTTACCACTCTACAATACCGCTTGCCCACGTCACTTCCACTCAGCACCCTGTCAGCACCCCCGCCCACCAGCGCTCCTACGTGTCCGCCACCTGTGCAATCCCCGTGGACCACTCACAGACTGCCACATCACCTGATGACACCATGCTGACGTCACCCAACCCTGACCCCACCTGATGACGTCATGCTAACATCATCCAAAAAGCACGCCAATAGCCCAAAAGTCCATATTTTAGCCAATTTCCGCGTTTTTTCTCACTTTTGCCAAATTGAACTATTGCTCACCTCTGCATGTAATTTACGACCACCTGTCGCCAACCTGCAAAAATCAGCCTGAAGGACGCTGCCGCCTCCCACCTGCTTGCATCTGTGACCATTGCCGGCAATTCACCAGGTATTTTCCCAAAGAATCCCCTCAGAGCTTGCTTCTGTCCATAATTCTACAGCACTCAATTAACAAGAGTAATTGCAACCAATTTACCAGTAAATTCCCGGTAAACCAGCATTCCTTTACAATGGTAGGGTCAAATTTCACCTGTTAAACCCATATACAGTCGCCTTTTCCTAAATTCACACTCTGTCCACGCATTCGTGGACTGAAAACCTGAAAGGCATAATTCACCGGGAAAACAGAGTGGCCAGTACCTGCAGTCCCTCAATTAACTCCCTTTGAGCATTCTACACCAGTTGTCACCACAGTTGCCTCATTTACCTTTACAATTGGCTTTACTTCTGAAAAATTAGCCCTCTATGCTCTCCTGCCCACTGAAACCAGCTCCACTACAAGCTCACAAATACTACCCAGCCATGGAAACACCAGTAGCACTGAATGTTCAGCCTCTGAATGCCCCACAGAGAGAGCTAGAGTGGAAGGCCCTGGGTGATAGAGATTATCAGATGGTAGACTGCACTTCCATGACCGCCAAATTCAATATTCACCTGTTGAATGAGTTAAAGGCCCAATATCTCAGTGGGGCTGATACCTTAGGAATTTGGGACTCCAACATACCCATTTACAACCTTCCTCAAGTCAATGTCCTCCCAGACTTGATAAATCAATGCCTGTCTAGCTATGACCCCTGTCAGAGAGCCGTTCTCAGCCCTTCAGGCTTAGTATTGTTCCATATCACCCCTGAGGCCATCAATGAAATGCTGCACTTTCACATTGCAAAGCCCCTAACTCCTCTCTCCATCCAGGACTTGATAACGAAACGGGGCAAGCTGTCCAGTGATCAGATTGCCAAGATTAATCAGTTGTTTATTCAGCCTCAATATCAAAGTACGAGCACTGCCCTTCCTATAGCATATCAATATCTTAATGAGCTGGGGAAAATGCTGGTAGATTTGATCAGTTACATCTTGGGTTATGGGACATATGAGGATGTTGATGAAACCATTATGGCCATACTGTCCATTTTCTCCCCTGGAATGCCTCCTGCGGTGCATTATGATTTTTCCACATACATTGCCAATAAGATTCATGAACAATTGATAAATCTAGAAAGGGAAAAAGTGTTTAAGTACACTAGGTACATCTATCATTTATTCTTATCCTATCAGCCTGATGCCTTCCCTGTCCCTCTCAAGAAGCTAAATGCCCAGGGAAGCCCAAGGTCTGTCGTGTTTTGGTCTTCAATCTGCCATCATTTAGCTTACTCACCTTACACCTACTGTGAATTCATTGACCTTTTCATCCATCCAGCTATGACCTTGTTATTGGGTGCCCCTCCTCCCAGATTGACAGAGGAGATGCAAAGAATTCTTCACCTCTCAAAGGCCTACAACATTGGTGATTAGTACTTTTACCAACACCACACAGTGATCAGAATATATGGCTGTGAGTTAAGTCCTTATAGGCTACCAAGATATGTCCCAATGAGACTCTTTGCTCTAGAGTACTTTAGGCAGTTTGGAAATGCGGACTTTGTCCATTTCCAAAGTAAAAACAAGAAGGTGGAACTTAAGGTGAGAAATCAACTAGGCCCTTTTCTGTACAATAAAAGGGAGGAAGGATGGAAGGAAGCTGATAGGATCCTAGAGACCCTCAAACTTCAAACCAGCTTTAAATGGGTGCCTTATGACCCTAATCACTTCATTTCCCTTAGGAGGATAAAATACAAATTGGGTGGCTATGCTCATGTGAAACTGCCTCATATTGAGTAGTATGCCAATGCCCTAAGCTGGAAAGAAGGCACCTTAGAAGAACCAATTGGTAGAGAGAAAATGCTACAAAGAGAAGCGAGGAATCTTGAAAAGGAGGCTGACTTGGAAACTTGTGGACAGGTTTCTTCCTCCTGTCCAAGACAAATTGGAGCAGCTTCCTCATCGTCCACATCCCAACAGCAAGTAGCCGAAATTTCCCAATAGGAAACAAACAAGGATAAAGGCAAGCAGGTGGAGCAAGAACATCCACCTCCTAGGACAGAGCAGCAGGCAGAAAAGGAGGTTGAGCAGCAAGAAGAACATCAAGAAGATGGATAGCCTACACAGCAAGAACAAATGGCTGAAGCTCGAACACCTACTGAGCAACAGGCTCAAGAAAATATGCCTTCTGGGAGAGAAAAGATAGTGGAGGCCTCAGTGCTACAAACTCCACAAAAAGAGGAAAAGGGAAACAAGAGGGATAGAGAGCAGGAGACTCCCCTCACCACGTCCACAAATCAAGCGGAGAAAAGGCAGAGATTAAATCCCCTCTCTGAGGAAGAAATGTCTATGGGACAATCATTGGGAATGGGCCCACCAAGTATGGAGGCATCTGCCAGTTCCTTTTAGCAGGAACAAGAGAGATCCCTTGGAGGAGAGGTCAACTCCTCAAGTCATCAAAGGAGAGCAGAGGTAGGCATCAAGCAACAATTTATTGATATCAAGAGGAGAAATGAGCCACTCAGGCTCCAAATTTACAACCAGTTGTTGAAGATGGCCCCTACCAATCAACAAAGGCTTATGTCAGCCTATGACATCACAGAAGGGAAAATGACCACGAGTCATTTCATGCCCACCATGCTGCAGCCACAGTCAGCTGCAGACTATATAAGAACCAACCTTGAGGTTCTTGCCAAAGACATCCACCCTATGGATCAAATAGAACTTCACAAGCAAATGGGTGAGATGGTCTATGCAACATTGGCAGACAAAACAATGTTGGCTAATAGGTTGGAAAATAGCCTAAATAATACAGCTTCCCAACTTGAGTTGGAGAAAGCATCCTCTCAGGCCAAAGACAATAGGATCAAGTCTTTGGAGGATATAATTATAGAGCTGGGGCATGACCCCAAGGATCCAAAAGCCATACAATCACTGCTGAAGATAAGAGATGCAGACCTTGCAGCCCTAAGAAAGAAGGTGAAGCTCCTAGCAACCATTCACCCCCAAACAGAAGAGGTTGCTCAACAAAGACAAGACGAAGAGGTAGCTACATTGCTGGTAGACCTGCACAAACAAGTAGTGTAGACAGAAGGGAAGCTGGAGGACACAGAGGCTGCACTGCAGGCAGTCCTACAGCAGAAAGAGGGAGGCCAGACTTCTCAGCCCCCTCCAGAGGTTATAAACCTTGAGGAGCCCCCAAACAATACTGCTCCTCCTACATAGCAAGCAACGCCATCGACATCAACATCAGCACCAACACCAACTTCAGAGCAGGCTCCGAGCCTCGACATGCAGAAATTGATGAGTGGGATCAAGGTCCTCGAAGCCCAGATGACAGAGCTGAATGGAGCCAAGGGGAATTTGGCTAAACTGAGTGAAAAATATGACAAATCCAAGCAAAATGTGGCTGAGAAAGGGAGAGAAATAAAAGCTCTCAAAGAGAAGATAAAGGAGGTGGAGAAAGAGCTCACCCTTGACAAAGTGGTGGCTGAGATCAGGACAGTTTTGTGGACCCACATTGGCCAATAAATAACGGATCAATGGCAATACATTGAGACTATCCATGAGCAAATGGATCTCATAGGAAAGGCAGAGAAGGAAGTCCATAGAGCAAGGGCATCTCTAGGCAGTATGCCTGAGATAGCGAGTAGAATGATTAATGTTCTTAATAACCGGACAGGTCCTCAGCTGGCAGCAATTGGGATCTCCAACAGAACAAAAACTATACAGCTGATAAAGAGGGTCCTCATATTGAAAAGCCTGGTGTAGACATTGGATAGAAGAAGCCAAGACATGCAAACAGAGGTCAACAAGTTCATGGACAAGTTTGCAGCATTACAGGGCAGAGGTCTTCCTAGCTTGCTCAACAGTGTAGGGAAAATTCTATCACATGAGGTCTATGCAAAAAGGGTGAACACATTTGCCACCAAATCAGATCAGTCAAGGAGAAAGCACCTCACAGGTAACAGGGCTAGCATCTGGGCAAAGTCTCTATGACAGAATAGAGAATTTGTTTTTTATAATGAATGAGATCAACCATTTGTTTGAAGTGCCTCCGAACTTCTACAAATACACAGAGGCAGATGAGACCTTAGATGCAATTTTGAGGCATCAATTGCCTACACAAGAATGGTGGACCTCAATGATACAGTTATTATTATAAGCAGGAGGTTTCATCAGAGTTTTGTCATCGAAATATATAAGTCATCATATTCAGAAAGTATGATGCATACACTATGACTGGAAAAAGTGGAATGAGCCAACTCAGCAGGAAGACTCGACCACCAAAAGCAACAATGACAGCTACAGATAACAGGGCCGAGAAAGCTACAGCATGATAGAGTATAAAGACACATCATTCAACATTAAAGCAAAACGCTCAACCGACTCAGTGTCCTCCAAAGGTCAAGAAGAGTTCTGACAGAATTAAAGACCATTTATCTTACATTCAGAGTAGCAATAACTTTCTTATCTTCTATTTTGTAAAGTTGGTGAGCGTAGTTAATCTATCAAGTGACTCAGCATTCAGATATTTTGTAAAACAAATTATATATATTCCCCCTCCAATAAAATTTCAAGGGGTTGGTTTTTGTTGTTCTCTTATGAAGAAATGAGAACTCGGCTGTAACTTCAGAAGGATGATATAAATAAAGCTTGGAGTTTTACACGAATTGAGTCTTACTAGTGCATGCTATGTTGGAACCATTGAATGCTACATAATTCTAGTGCTATGGCTTAATATAATAAATGTTTCTCTATCTCTGTTAATGTTCTGTTATTTGTTTTAGCTCATGACTCTCATATGTTGTTCTAAATCTATGAAAGAAAGAAAAAGAACAGCTCAGGATTTGTCGATGGAGACATCCTGATCTCAATCTATCTTCACTATAAATGTTTTCTATAACTTCAGCTGTTTAAATTGGAATTCTTAACTGCTCCAATAAGCCCTGAATATCTCACAGTCACTATTTAGTAATTCATTTATGCTACTAAGTAGAAATTGTTGTTCAAATTGGTATCACACTGTCTGTAACTTCACTTCCCATTGTTTCACTCACTAATCGGAAAATTATATTAAGAATAGCCATCTAGCCTTGCAGTAAAACTTTCTCCATCATAGGCACCAGAACTATCTCACATTTCTGACTCCATATGCCCAATGGATTAGCATCTTCTGCACACTTCATGCCCTTCTTACAAAAATAGTTCACCAACCAAAGTCTCAAACAGAAAACTAAAACTCTTAACTAGCCTAAAATCTTCACAACTCATAACTGAAACTTAAAGAGAGAGCCCTCTCTGATTATAGGTAGGTTAGGACCTATAATCCAAAGCTTGGTTAGTGGTTACCCCGACCGTATTCCCTTGGGAGTCATAGGGAACAACCTGGGTGTTAACATAAATGGCGACTCCGCTGGGGAAAAGCTCAAGATTTTCTAATTACTGTATATTTCCTAAAGCTACAGGTGAAGCCTGAATGTTAGCCAGGAAGCCTTCAAAACTGTTTCTGTTTTACATTAACAAAGTTTACATAAAATCTGCTTCAATCTATCTTCATACTAGCTTTGAGACATACACAGCCATTCCAAGATCTTGTCTGGCCCTTGCAGATACAAGAAAATTCTAAAAATACTCAAAAACAAGTTCAAAAGTTGGCTCCCAAGAAGAATCAATGGTATACAAGGTCAAATCCTGACCCTAACCCACCAGTTGTTTTTGAAAACCCTAACACAATCCCTAAAAATGTTAGGAAGCAACAAAGACAAGAAAATCCTTCTGACTTGAGCCCAGAGACAGTCTACCTTAACCATGTTCCCACTCCAATCAAGGTTCTATTCCGGTCAACCCCTGGTTCTCCTAGTTCACCATCCACATCTCAAAGCCCTCCTTTCACACCTTCATCCACTGCAAATGTTCCCTTGACCAACACTGTAGTCTCTGCCATAGCTATTACCCCTATTGTCCCGTTTATCCCTGTCAATCCTATAAACCCTGCAAATATGGCTAATAGATATGCACCCCTGTAGTTACCTGCTAACGCTGCAGCCCTGCCTCATGACTACTAATCCAAAATCTCATACTTTGACTCCACTGGCCCTTTCACAGCTATTCAGCATGCCAGAAGGATGCAGGATCATTTTGAGAACTATGAAATTGATGATGATAGTGTGAGAATGAGAATTTTTGTTCAGAGCCTGACAGGTGATGGAAGAACCTGGTTTAGATCACTCACTGTAAATACTATAACAACTCCTGATGAGCTTTACCAAGCCTTTACTAATAGATGGGAAAAGAAGAAAGATCCATTACACATACTGGGTGAATATGATACAATCAAACGAGGTTCTCAGGAGACCGTTTTGGAGTACTGTGCAAGATTCAACAATGTATATAACGCAATACCACAGAACCTAAGACCTCCTCTTGATTTAGCTTTGTACAAATTTCCTGATGGTTTTGACCCTGATATGGCATATCAGCTGAAGGAAAGAGCCCCGGAAACCCTTGAGGATGCCCAAAAAGTTGCTGTCACAGTAGAGGCTAACCTAATTGCCAAGAGGAACAGGGCAAGATTGGAAAAGAGGACCACCTTCAAAGAAGAACCCTCAGCCTTTGATCAGAAACTAGATGCAATACTCACTGGAATGAAGAGGTTGTGTGACAAAGTAGAATCTGTTGAGAGAAAGTCATCATGGGAAGCACCACAAAATAACCCTATCAGGAATCCAAATTTTAGGAGAAATCAAAATCCAAACGTTGGCAAGGCCAGTTCTGATCCAGAGATAAGGCCTCCCTTCCAGGAAAACTATACTGAAGCATCCACTTCAAATGAGCAAGTAGATGACACCCACATTAACCTAATGGGCCTAAATGATGAGCAACAAGTTTTTCTGAGTCATGAAGATCACAAGGAGGATGACATTAAGCAGTTCCAAACCAAGTCAGGTGAGTCATTTGACTTTAAACAAGGTTATGACAGCTGTTTATGAAGTTCATAAGCAATACAAGCTAAGAAGCAGAACTGTAAATGTAACACACCCTGAAAAGCCAAAGGATAGCCTACAGCGCAAAAAAGCCATAGTCACAGATCTACATGACAAAACTGATCCAGTTACAAATGAGGTAACCATTGAAGAAGTAACTGAACTACTTCCCTCAAAACAAAAGCCAATGGCTGCGTCATCTTTGCAGCCTAATCCAAGTAATACTCCTCAAGAGATGAGTAAAAGGGATAAATCTCATGATCAAGATAAGAATCAAGAGGAAAACTTAATAAACAAGGGAAAGATTGTCACCCACAATACCAAGATCCAATCTGAAAAACCTTTTGACTTAGAAGCTGAAATTGGCAAATTGAAGATAGCTATTCCTCTTTCAGAATTAGCCAAGCATGACATTTACAAACAACAAATCAAGAAGTCCCTTCAACTTACTCGTAATAAATATAATTTCAATGTGTTAGATGATACCCCAGAATTGCTTTTTGGTCCAGAGGTTGATGGAAAGACAGCAGTTATAGGGATCCTACCTTTCTATGTCAGCTTGCATGTCCATGACAAGATACTACATAATGCAATGTTTGATCCAGGCGCCTCGCACAACCTTATGCCTAAATCAGTGATGGAGAGGCTCAACCTAGACATTACAAGACCTTATAAGGACCTATTTTCATTTGACTCCAGCCAAGTTAAATGTTTAGGCTTAATAAAAGATCTTTGTGTGTCACTTGTCCAGTACCCAAATAAAACAATTCTAATGGATGTTGTGGTTGCTGAGATCCCACCCAAATATGGAATGTTGTTATCAAGATCATGGGGGGATAAACTCCAAGGTTCCCTACAATTAGACATGTCATATGCCACCATCTCAGTCTTTGGTCAACCGAAGAGGCTATATAGAGAGTCACTTATGAAATACATGGTCAGCAGTGAAGACAAGCCTCAAAACTTTCCCATATATGCTGTCCATTCTGACATAGACTCCTATATTCTCTTCAATGACAATATAGGTCCCACAAATGATGAAGAAACCCAGACAGTCAAACAAGATCGGCAGATAAATGAAGAAACTGCTGATCTAGAAATAATGGTTGAGAAATCAATGAACAAAATTGTTCGAGAAGACAAACCAAATGGAAGCCAAAACCTCAAATTGTTAATGTCAAGTCCCACAATAGTTGACAATTCTTCCCTTAATCAAGAAGTCCTATGGTTTCTTGAATTTGATGGATCAGTCAACAAATTAGGGGCAGGAGAAGGGGTTTGGATACATAACAAATAAAACAATCATGCAGAGGGCCGAGCCTATAGGTTAAACTTCAGATGCACCAACAATATGGCAGAATATGAAGCTCTCTTACTAGGCCTCAAGCTAGTAAAATCCTTACAAGCCATAAAAGTTTCAATCCTAGGAGACTCAGACCTGATTATCCAACAAGTAAAGGGAAATTTTTGTCACTAATGACAAAAAGACTAGATCTTATAGGTCTGCTGCTGCTGAAATACTAAATTCCTTCACTGAATTTCAAATTACCAAAATTCCTAGAACCCATAACCTTCATGCTCATAGTTTGGCCACATTTGCAAGCACTTGCAAGCTACCTTTTGAACCCCAGCATTGCTTTACAGCTGAGGTAAAACACAGACCTTCTGTCCCAAACAATGTCAAGGATTGGCAAGTGTTTGAGGATGATACACAAATAAACAATTTCTTGACTCTACAGCAAGAATTTTCAGGACTAAGCATTGATACAGAGGCTGCAAGTGATTCACAAATACTAGCTGAAAAACACCAAACAAATATCTCACTCAAAACAGTAAATCAAATGCTTTGTCCAACAAGCTTTGACCAGGAGAAAATACAAGAACTTGAACAATTTCATTATGAGGAAATAGCTGATACTGAAGCTGAAGTTATACAATGGAAAGAAAATTTTCTTCCAATAGGCCTAGCTCCATTGGAGGACATTTTTGACTCAAATGATGTCCCTAGAAAACCAAAATTACAGCCCCTTAATGCTACCATTGAAGAGTGCAACATTGGAACTATTGAAAAACCCAAGATAATTAAATTGTTTGCATCTTTACCACCTGATCAAAAGCCTAAATACATTGACCTCTTTAAAGAATTCCAAGATGTCTTTGCATGGAGTTATGAGGATTTAAAGTCCTATGATACCTCCGTCATTCAACATACTATCCCTCTCAAGCCAAATCAAAAACCTTTTAAACAGAAATGAGGAGAATCAATCCTATGCTTCTCCTTTCAATTGAAAAGAGGTACAAAAAAATGGTTTAAAGCTGGCATTATAGCACCGATCAGAATCTCAGAATGGATTTCAAATTTGGTCCCTACAAGAAAGAAAAACTGTGTGAATAAGGCTTTGTGTTGATCTAAGGAACTTGAATCAAGTGTCCCTAAAAGATAATTACCCCTTACCCAAGATGGATCACATCTTGCAAAGAGTAGTGGGGGCCTCAAGAATTTCTTTACTTGATGGATCCTCAGGCTTCAACAAGATCCTAGTTCACCCTGATGATCAGGACAAAACAACATTTACAACCCCATGGGGAACCTTCAAATATGTCAAAATGCCTTTTGGGTTGAAAAATGCAGGAGCTACCTTTCAAAGATCAATGGATATTGCCTTTGCCAAAGAAATCCATGATTTCCTTGTCATCTACTTAGATGACCTTACACCTTTCTCAAAGTCTGACCAAGAACATTTGAAACATCTAAGGAAAATATTCACAACTTGCAGAAAATATGGAATCTCCTTAAATCCCAAGAAATCCCTGTTTGGTTTGGAAGAATGCAAGTTATTGGGTCATATTATTTCAAAAGATGGCATTAGGATTGACCCAGACAGAATACAGGCCATCTTGCAAATGCCCCATCCAAGAAACATCAAAGAATTACAAGCATTCTTGGGGAAGATCAACTTCCTCAGGAGATTCATCCCAAATTTGGCAGAATTGAGCAGATTACTAAATAACATGCTGAAAAAGGATTCAAAAGTAAAATGGACAGTAGAAGCAAATCAAGATTTTGAAGGAATAAAATTGGCCCTTACCCAAAATCCAGTCTTAACAAATCCTCAATTTGACAAAGAGTTTATCATTTTCTCTTTTGCTTCCTAGCATACCATTGCTGTTGTCCTATTACAGAAAGATGACCAAGGAAATGAGAGACCTATTGCATTCTTTAGTAGAGCTCTCAGAGATGCACCCCTAAAATATCAGATCATGGAAAAGCAAGCATATACCTTGGTCAAATCCATCAAAGACTTTAGAATTTATATCCTATACTCCCATGTTATAGCTTATGTGCCAAGTCCCATTGTCAAAGACATACTCACTCAAGAGAACCTAGAGGGAAGAAGAGGAAAATGGATTGCCAACATCCTAGAATTTGACATTGAAATAAAACCTACAAAACTGATAAAAGGGCAAGGTTTGGCCAAATTAATGTCTGAAACAAATTTCCAAGCCTTGGACATCAACCAACTGGACAGTGAACCGGAGCTGGCGACTCCAAAGATCAATGTAGCCTTTGAACAATCTTTGTGGTATTCAGATATCTGTTATATATTGCAAAACCTGTGTGCTCCCCCAGGATTGTCCAGAACTAAATGTAGGTTCTTAAAAATTAAAGCCTCAAGATTTTGTGTCATGGAGGGCAATTTGCTTTGGAAAAACCATGAGGGTATATTGCTAAACTGCTTAATTGAGAATGACGCTAACAATGTCATAAATGAATTTCATGCAGGTGATTGTGGTGGACACTTATATTGGAAGTCCACTGTGGATAAAATACTAAGGGCTGGTTACTATTGGCCCACTTTGTTCCCTGATGTCAAAAATTTCACTACCTCATGTCATAAGTGTCAAATATTTGAGGGAAAGAGAAAATTACTGCCACTCCCTTTAAGGCCTATGGCAATAGAGAGACCTTTTCAGCAATGGGGCTTGGATTTCATTAGGGAAATTCATCCCTCATCCTCAGGCCAACATAGATGGATCCTCACGGCCACGGACTACTTCACCAAATGGATTGAGGCCATCCCATGTAGATAGGCAAATGATTCAGTAATCATTCAGTTTTTAGAGAACAACATATTGTCTAGATTTGGTTGCCCCAACAAGATAATAACAGACAACACTGTTGCTTTTAAATCCAAGAAAATGGTGAATTTCTGTCACAAATTTCATATTACTTTGGGCCATTCCACTGCATACTACCCTCAAGGAAATGGCCTAGCTGAATCCTCAAATAAAAGCCTGGTAAACATCATCAAGAAGGTATTGGAAGAAAATAAAAAGAATTGGCATAAGAAACTTGTGAATGCCTTATGGGCAGATAGACTAACAACCAAGAGATCCATTGGGGTCAACCCATATGAGTTAGAAGCCAAATTTCCCTCATCACTAGGGATTCCTATTATGAAACTTCTTCAAGAAAGTCAAGCTGAGCCTATGACATGCAAAGAAGGATCAATCAAATAATATGTTTGCAGCAAACCAGAGATCAAGTTTATAGCAAAGTACAAGTTCTCCAAGAAAAGTTAAAGAAAGCTTTTGATAGAAGGACTAAGGCTGAATATTTTAGTGTAGGTGACAAAGTCCTCAAGTGGGATTCAAGAAGGGAAGATAAAGGAAAACATGGAAAATTTGATTCTCTTTGGAGAGGACCATTTATTATCCAAGTAGTGCAAGGAAAAAACACCTTCCTCCTAAAAAATCTGGATGAAACTGACTTAAATGAAGGTCTTGTCAATGGAAGGATGTTGAAGCATTATTTTGACTATTTTCCATGCATATAGCAGGGTCTTTTCTCCTGTACATAATCAGTTGTATATATCTTCTTTTAGCATACAAATAGTTCAGTTCAAAAAGGTTGCTGTAAATAAGCAGAAAAAAGCTTTATATTCCAGAACTTCCACAGAGGTGATAGCCTCTAGTTTTGAAGTACAATGAGAAAGTTTTCAGGTTTTGGTAGGGGAAGTCAAGGGCCAAGGCATTCTGACCTGCTGTTCTTGGTCTTTCAGTAAGAAAAACCATCCCCAAGTGGAGCCACTGTTAGCTACCTATACCAATAGGTTTCATTTTTCATGATTGGCAAGGGAAGTACCAATATGATCTACTTTGGTGATACCAAGATCTCATATTCTTGTGGAAAAAGTATACCTACATTTGGTTGATGTTGCCCTACTTTAGAATGGGTGATCCAACAGCCTAAGCTGGGTCATGCCATGTTTCAATTTTTTTTGTATATTAGAGAAAGAAACCTGTCCAAACAGCTCAATCTTGGCAGGTAAAGTAGATAGGGAGAGAAAGAAGGTTCCCAACTGCTTAATCTGGGGCCTTGGAAGCAATAAGGGTAGCTTTAGATAGAAAATCAAAATAAAAAGCCAAAGGAAAAGAAAAGTCACAAAAGGGTTTGCAAATCTAAGTGCACCCTCCTTGGAGTAACAAAAAATGCTAGGAAATTGAGTGGGTAGGTAGATGGGGTAGCAGAAAGCATGGTTTTTGGAATTTCACTGGCTTAAAGCAAAGTTAAAACATGGTGTCAATGCTAATTTCCTATTCCAACAGTATTACAGCAACTAAGTGAGGCATGTCTAACTTCCAGATCACCCCTTATCACATTCATGGCTAACATCCCTAGGCCACCCACATTCATGAAAGAAATCAAAGTCTTTTGTTGGTTCTAGTTTCTTTAAGAGCCACATTTCTTGTGTAAATATTCTTTTCATTTTGATCTACTTCCTAAAAACTAAGTTGATTTCATATAAACAGCTTAGTATTCTACCCCCCTCATCCACCCCCTTTTCATCCATATTAACTACTAACCTATCACTATGTAACTCCTTATACCCCCTATTCCCCTTATTACTATGTAAAACTTGGCAGAAACCCAAAAAAATCTATGTATCCCCTTCCCCGAGCATTATAGCTCTATGTGTGGTTTTGAACGTTTTCAAGTGCTAAAACATTTGAGCGCAACCCAAAGAGCACCAAAGAATTAATCCTGGGATTAATCCGTGATTTGCTCGGATTAATTAGCCAAAACCCGCTTTGAAAGTAAACCTTTGTAAAAACCCATTTTAACCTGTAACTCTGCAAAAAACCCAAAAACCCACTTTTTCTAATGTTTCCGCCGGGCCCGCATTTCCAAAATAATAATATTTTATGCTGCCTCGCCTCCCTTATCGTATTTGCGGCTTATCAACCCGTCGACCGTCGAATCTGGGCTATCCCATCCGATGGCCCACATGCATATCAGACGGGCCTCCATGACCGAAAGTTACCACCCGAGAAATTGTCAGAGGGTGACATCAGGCCTCTGCCACGCGTCACCCCCAGATTTTCTTGGGTTGCCCTCTGACAATACTGCGACCGTATAGAGGGCGGTCCGAGAAAACCCACTTACCACTCTACAATACCGCTTGCCCACACCAGCGCTCCGCTCGCCCATGTCACTTCCACTCAGCGCCCTGTCAGCACCCCTGCCCGCCAGCACTCCTACATGTCTGCCACCTGTGCAATCCCCGTGGACCACTCACAGATTGCCACATCACCTGATGACGTCATGCTGACGTCACCCAACCCTGACCCCACCTGATGACGTCATGCTGACGTCATCCAAAAAGCGCACCAATAGCCCAAAAAGTCCATATTTTAGCCAATTTCCGCGTTTTTTCTCACTTTTGCGAAATTGAACTATTGCTCACCTCTGCATGTAATTTACGACCACCTGTCGCCAACCTGCAAAAATCAACCTGAAGGACGCTGCCGCCTCCCACCTGCCTGCATTTGCGACCATTGCCGGCAATTCACCAGGTATTTTCCCAAAGAATCCCCTCAGAGCTTGCTTCTGTCCATAATTCTACAACACTCAATTAACAAGAGTAATTGCAACCAATTTACCAGTAAATTCCCAGTAAACCAGCATTCCTTTACAGTGGTAGGGTCGAATTTCACCTGCTAAACCCATATACAGTCGCCTTTTCCTAAATTCACACTCTGTCCGCGCATTCGTGGACTGAAAACCTGAAAGGCATAATTCACCGGGAAAACATAGTGGCCAGTCCCTGCAGTCCCTCAATTAACTCCCTTTGAGCATTCTACACCAGTTGTCACCACAGTTGCCTCATTTACCTTTACAATTGGCTTTACTTCTACAAAATTAGCCCTCTGTGCTCTCCTGCCCACTGAAACCAGTTCCACTACAAACTCACAAATAATACCCAGCCATGGAAACACCAGTAGCCCTGAATGTTCAACCTCTGAATGCCCCACACAGAGAGATAGAGTGGAAGGCCCTGGGTGATAGAGATTACCAGATGCTAGACTGCACTTCCATGACCGCCAAATTTAATATTCACCTGTTGAATGAGTTAAAGGCCCAATATCTCAGTGGGGCTGTTACCTTAGGAATTTGGGACTCCAACATACCCATTTACAACATTCCTCAAGTCAATGTCCTCCCAGACTTGATAAATCAATGTCTGTCTAGCTATGACCCCTTTCAGAGAGCTGTTCTCAGTCCTTCAGGCTCAGTATTGTTCCATATCACCCCTGAGGCCATCAATGAAATGCTGCACTTTCACACTACAAAGCCCCTA
>APFE031062810.1:8552-32259 GCA_000404065.3 Pinus taeda | reverse complement strand
ATAATATTTATATTTGGGTTTATGAATGTTGGGTTTATAATATTAGTCCTTTGGGTTTAATATTATTCCCTTGGGTTCATAATCCCTTGGGGTTTTAGTATTAATCCCTTGGGTTTACTATTCACTTGGGTTTATAATATCAATCCCTTCGGTTTATTATTCCCTTGGGCTTATAATATCAATTATTGTCAACCATTGTCAATTATAGCCAACAATGGTCAACCATATTTAAATGTCGCATTGTGACAAGGATTATCTCAACATCAAAATAAACCATGTTTATTTTAGTTTTTGTAGTATTTATAGTTGGGTTTACTAATGTTGGGTATATAATATTAGTCCCATTGGTTTAACATTATTCCCTAGGGTTCATAATCCCTTGTGGTTTTAATATTAATCCCTTGCTTCTCTTATTCCTTTGGGTTTATTATTCCATTAGTTTTATAATATCAATCATGGTCAAGCATGAAAATAAATCATGTTTTTTTTAGTCTTCATAATATTTATATTTGGGTTTATGAATGTTGGGTTTATAATATTAGTCCTTTGGGTTTAATATTATTCCCTTGGGTTCATAATCCCTTGGGGTTTTAGTATTAATCCCTTGGTTTTATTATTAATTTGGGTTTATAATATCAATCCCTTGGGTTTATTATGCCCTTAAGTTATAATATCAATCATGGTCAACCATGGTCAACCATGGTTGAATGTCACATTGTGACAAGGATTGTCTCACCATGAAGATAAATCATGTTTATTTTAGTCTTTGTAATATTTATATTTGGGTTTACGAATGTTGGGTTTATAATATTAGTCCCTTGGGTTTAATATTATTCCTTTCGGTTCATAATCCTTTGGGGTTCTAGTATTAATCCTTTGGTTTTGTTATATATTTTGGTTTGTAATATCGATCACTTGGTTTTATTATTCCCTTAGGTTTATAATATGAATCATGGTCAACCATGGTTGAATGTTACATGGTGACAAGGATTGTATCACCATGAAAATAAATCATGTTTATTATAGTCTTTGTAATATTTGTATTTGGGTTTACGTATGTTGGGTTTATAATATTAGTCCCTCGTGTTTAATATTACTCCCTTGGGTTCATAATCCCTTGGGGTTTTAGTATAAATCCCTTCGGTTTATTATTCATTTTGGTTTATAATATCAATCCCTTCGGTTTATTATTCCCTTAGGTTTATAATATCAATCATGGTCAACCATTGTCAATCATAGCCAACCATGGCCAACCATGTTTGAATGTCGCATTGTGACAAGGATTGTCTCACCATGAAATTAAACCATGTTTATTTTAGTGTTTGTAGTATTTATATTTGGGTTGACCAATGTTGGGTTTATAATATTAGTCCCATGGATTTAATATTATTCGCTTGGGTTCATAATCCCTAGGGTTTTGATTATTAATCCCTTAGTTTTATTATTCCTTTGGGTTTATAATATCAATGCCTTCGGTTTATTATTCCCTTAAGTTTATAATATCCATAATGGTCAACCATTGTCAAACATAGACGACCATGGTCAACCATGGTTGAATGTCACATTGTGAGAAGGACTGTCTCACCATGATAATAAATCATGTTTAGTTTAGTCTCTGTAATATTTATATTAGGGTTTGTGAATGTTGGGTTTATAATATTAGTTCCTTGTGTTTAATATTATTCCCTTGGGTTCATAATCCCTTGGGGTTTTACTATTAATCCCTTGAGTTTATTTTTCATTTGTGTTTATAATATAAATCCCTTGGGTTCATTATTCCCTTAGGTTTATAATATCAATCATGGTCAACCATGTTTGAATATCACATTGTGACAAGGATTGTCTCACCATGAAAATAAATCATGTTTGTTTTAGTCTTTGTAATACTTATATTTGGCTTTACAAATGTTGGGTTTATAATATTATTCCCTTGGGTTCATAATCCCTTGGGGTTTTAGTATTAATCCCTTGGGTTTATTATTCATTTTGGTTTATAATATCAATCCCTTCATTTTATTATTCAATTAGGTTTACAATATCAATCATGGTCAAACATTGTCAATTACAGCCAACCATGGTCAACCATATTTGAATGTCACATTATGACAAGGATTATCTCACCATCAAAATAAACCATGTTTATTTTAGTGTTTGTAACATTTATATTTGGTTTTAATAATGTTGGGTTCATAATATTAGTCCCATGGGTTTAATATTATTCCCTTGGGTCCATAGTCCCTTGGGGTTTTAGTATTAATCCCTTAGTTCTATTATTCCTTTGGGTTTATAATATCAATCGCTTGGGTTTATTATTCCCTTAGGTTTATAATATCGATCGTGGTCAACCATGAAAATAAATGATGTTTATTTTAGTCTTTGTAATATTTATATTTGTGTTTACGAATGTTGGGTTTATAATATTAGTTCCTTGGGTTTAATATTATTTCTTTGGGTTCAAAAATACACGCAAAATGAAGCTGCAGTCAAACCAAAATGCCTTCATTGTCAAAGAACCGATCATCTGGAAGATCAGTGTTTTGATCTCCATCCTTGTCACCATTGTGGCAAGTCAAATCATTCATTAGCACAATGCAGCAAACAACAACAATCAACCAAATTGAAGATCAATTTTTCATGGATTGATCCTTGAGAATGGTCATCCACGATCAAAAGACTGTATAAGTTTTATAATCGAATTCACTCACACATATTATAGCCAACAGTAAAAATGAAGATGGTACTCTCATGCAGTTGAACGGGGGAGTACACCAGTGAAACACTCCTACACCTGAAGGGGGAAGTTCAGAAATAATTTGAAGAAGATTGTCTTTGTTTTCAGCTGCAAAGGGGGGGAAATTTCAATGAAATTGAGTGTGGTTGTTAGACTGAAAGTCTCGACAACATCAGCGAAGCATCCAGTGGGAATTTTTCATGAGCGAGTGAGCATCAACAAATTCGCCAATGGGCGATCAACAACAAAGCCAGCAGTGAGCAGTTTCCAAACACAGTAAATGAAACAGTGAGTTGTTTTTCAATGTCATTAGTCAGTGGGCGATTATCATCAGCAAATTCACCAATGGGCATCATCAACATTTTGTCAGTGGAGAAAGGGTGCTGATTGAAAGCAAAGGACAGACAGATCCTTTTACAGCTTGGCAACTCCATCACATGCCAAGATGCAAAAGGATCCATCTGTCCTTTCCTCTCAATTAGCATCCCTTGTCCACTGACAAAATGTCGATGATGCACATTGGCGACTTTGCTGATGATGATCAACCATTTATTGATGACCTTGAAAAACAACTCACTGTTGCTTCTGTTGTGTTTGAAAACTGCTCACTGCTTACTTTGTTGTCGATCTCCCATTGGTGACTTTATTGTTGCTCACTCGCTGATGAAAAATGCCCACTTGCTGCTTCGCTGATGTTGTTGAGACTTTCAGTCTGACAACCACCATCAATTTCATTGACATTTTCCCCCCTTTGTTAGCTAAAAACAGAGACAATATTCTTCAAATTATTTTTGAACTCCCCCCTTCAGGTGTAGGAGTGTTTCACTGGTGTACTCCCCTGTTCAACTACACGAGAGTACCATATTCATTTTTATTGTTGGCTACAATAGGTCTGAGTGAATTTTATTGTAAAACTTATACAATCTTCTGACCGTGGATGACCATTCTCAAGGATCAATCCATGAGTAATAGTTCTTCAATCTAGTTGATTGTTGTTGTTTGCTGCATTGTGCTAATGAATGATTTGACTTGCCACAATGGTGACAAGGATGGAGATCAAAACACTGATCTTCCAGATGATCGGTTCTTTGACAATGAAGGAATTTTGGTTTGACTGTAACTTCATTTTGCATGTATTTCTATTTGTCTTCAACTTTCTCAAAACTAGCCGATGTGTTTTGTGCAAGAAACCCTGCATTGACAAACTTAATGGGCCTTGAATAATCTGGGATATGCAATTTGGCGTCATCTTTGACATATCCTAAGCCTCGTCGATTTCTATTGCTTTGGATTTCTTTCGGTGGCTTGATGATTAGTTTGGAAGAAAGTTGAACTCGATCACAGACCACTTCAACACTTGAAGTTGGTTGGATCAGTGACTTGGAATCATCAATTGTATTTGTATTGTTCAAAGACTTGAAAGCATCCATCTTCTCTAGCAACTCAATTCTTTGTAGCTGTGATTCGAGTTGAATGAACTCAATAATTTCATGTGCATGTTGAATATGCACTTGAATATCAACAAGAGTTGTTTTGCTAATGTTCACCATGTCACCAGTTGATGATAAAATCAAATTGTTAAGATTTTGGGACAATTGAATGTGTGTCACCATGTTAGCTTGCTCACTTTGAGTTCAAGCTCGCTTGTACTGTTGCTTATTGTTGATGCTTTAAACACCCGTTAGAGTTTTATAATTTGGTTGTTTGAACTCTTGATTTCACACTCGCTTGATGACAATCGCTTTGCTTGAATGCTTCACTGACACTTTGAGAATGATCCAATCAACTTCACACTGGCTCGTTTGTTGTAGATGTCATGCTTTGAACTTTTACACTTGATTTTGACACGCTCGCTTGCTTGTTTGTTTGAATGACATGCTCTGTTGCTTTGTTGTTTGAATAAACAATACTAGAATTCACACTCGTTTGATGATGATTGCTTGTTAGATGGCTTGCTTGAACTTGCTTGATTGGTTACTCACACTCTGTGCTTTCTTGAATGCACTCACTGAATGTGTTGATTTTTTAAAAAAGGAAGGGTGTCGAACACTGTTGAAAATGCACCCAAGAGACAAATGACAAGTTCAATATTGATTACTCATTTGAAGACTTACTTCACTTAATGTATTCACCTTAAAAATTCAAATTAGGGTGTTGGTTACAACCAAGAATACACCCGTACAATTCAGTTAAAAAATGTTTATCTGCAACTGATACAAAAAAGTGTTGATGATATTGATGTTGTCATGGCTTGAAATGCTTGATTTTGTAGCATCCTTAACTTGATTGCTTTGATTACATGATGTGAAATGTGTTTGCTTAGAAGATCATCTTATCAAGTTGATGATGTGACGCTTTGTGCTTGTGTACTTAAGCTTGAATTATAGGAGCTTGATTAAGCATACTTATACTTAAGCTTGCTTATGTGCATGTAGTTGTTTAAGAATAATACAAAGAGAGAATTTTGATAATCCGAACACAAGCCATGCACACACATTCATTACACATGGTGTACCTAAGATCCCCTTATTCAATTTCGGGAAAATCTAGGACACAAGCACCACAAAAATTATGATTTTATTAATTACTGGAGTACACCATTCTTCAACGTCACAACTTTTTCGTGGAAACTTCTCAATGAGAATGTCACACTTGCAAACCTTGGAAGAAAATTGTCTTCAAAAATTGCCTGCACTGACTCAATCGCTCTCAAAGTAAAATATTACATTCAATTACAATAATGACTTTCACTTCTCACTCCAAATACAAAAAAAAACACTTATGACTTCAAATATGACTAAGTGAAGTTCAAATTACCACTCCACATTTACAAAATTGTATACCTTACTACTTAAAAAAATACCAACATTTCTTATATCTCCATTTCAAATATCAACTTACCAACACTTTTATCTCTCCAAAAATTACAAATTTCAAAAAACAACCCTCCTTGAATCAAGCTTCAGTTCTTCACAATCTTGAAGTGTCTCGAAAAATTTATACATGCATGACTTTGGCGCCCCTAACTAAACTCCCTAGTTTGAGGAACTAACTCCTAATTCTCAAGATTTGATTTATTTAACTATAATTTTGGATCTAGAATTGTTTTATTATGAGAGTGAGGCTAACATGAGAGTTGGAGCCGAACCCTTCAACCAGAATAATGCATCAATAAAGTCCTTTCGAAGCCCGACTAGGCATAATTTCACAAGCAACAACCACCACCATCCGATGCACAGCAGCGAGAAGAGCGCTTGATGGGGCACGGTCAACCAAGCAGTAAGGAGACAGTTGTCTACCACCGAGAAGTCTCCAGAGGGAGCCACTCCTTTTTCTTGGCAAGTGGCCATCCCTCATTTAAGTTTACCATAAGGAGTGGTACCAACTCGCAACATTCCAACCCAGTTTTAATTAATGTTAAATACATTAATTGTAATATAGGGAGCCTTATGTAAAGGCTTAGGGTGAATTTATAATGCCACTGTCAATATCAAAATAACTTCAAAAACTTTAAAAGCCTTGTAGCTTTTTAAATTGTACAATGTTTATATATAAATCTGCATGCGTAGAAAAGATTTCAATGTAAACCCATATTGCATTATTCGTTAATCATGGTTTTTATAATAGGCTGTTTTGATCTATGGTAAAAGTAATTTCTTTTTTACATGGGTATATTACATATGGTATCATAGCGCTCAGGTTGCCAAACTGAGACCTCTAGAACAAAGAAATAACAAATTTTGTGATATGCACATAGGAACCAGGAACAATTAGTATGAGAAGGATAGGGAACCTACCATCCAGATCCGCAATCGGGTTAGGAGCCTCGCCATTTCAGGAGGTCAATCTTGAAGTGTGGGTACAATTGGGCGAGGAGCCATGGAACCCTGACACAGACATTAAGGTGACAGTGCAAGAGTTAAAGGATGAAATGGCATGGTTACGGGTAGATAACAAAAGATTAATGCAGGAAAAATAAAAAATTATGAAGAGTTTATCTGATAGAAAAAAATACTTGGCCACTAGCTCCAACCCCTAAGCATAGAAATATATCAAGGAAACAAGAGTTCTGGATAGAAGATGTGGAAATCGGAGGTGGTGAATAAAATCACAAAGAAGAGCCCGATAATGTGTCCAATCACAAAACATAGAGGAGGCAGAAAGTGGAACTTCAGGTGGAGTTTCAAAAGATAAAACCCCTTCTTTTCGATGGAGAGTAGGAAGAAGTGGTAGAGGCATGGCTCATAAATATGAATAAATATTCCCAGCTATACGAATATGACCATAATATGAAGGCTCACTTGGCTACTTTCTAGCTACAAGGAGAGGCCACACGAATGAACAAAGTATAACCTGGGAAAAATTCCATATATATTTTAAAGAAAAGTACCTAAGAGAAAGATTTTATGATGGAAAATCTAAAGAGTTTCGTGATGTCCGGCTCGGACAAATGTCCATGGATGAATTCATAACAAAGTTCTCATCGTTACTTCGATATGTGCCTTACATACCTGAAGAAAAAGAAAAGGTGCAACGATTCATCAACAACTTACCTCAATTTATGAAATAACGACTGAAATTTGACAACCCAAAGACCATGGATGAAGTAATCCGCAAGGCGCATATTTGGTATCAGCAAAATAGACCAAAAGGAGAAATGAGAAAGAAATGGAATGACAAAAAGGTAAATAAATTTGTCCCCAGTCACAAAGGAAATAAAGGCTCAGGTAGCAAAGGAGTGTACAAGGGACAAACCAACAGGAATTTCAATAAAAACTAGCCCAGATTTAAAGTACCAAACGAAGATAAAACTAATGAGCAATCAAGCAAAATTGAAGTTGAGTTGGCTACAAGGCCCCATGTACAAATTTCGAGATGTAGAGGCCCGCACTATGTCCAAAACTACCCACAATGCAACAGAGCTGACCAAATCTCTTAGTGACAAGAAGCCTCTACAGTGGGAGAGACACCAAGGATTTTTCTCAAAATTAATGCAGCGGTGGAAGATCATCAGGCGGAATTTCAGCCAACAATAGTCAAATTTGAAGGTAAAATTTTTGACCGAACTGTATCTATTTTGATTGACCTAGGGCTACTTTAAGTTACATTAGCCCCAAGATTGTGGAACAATGTAAATTAAAAGCAGTAATGTTTAAAAATCCAGGATTAGTGCAATTAGCCACTGGGGCCAAAAGAAGAGTTTTAGCCAAGGTCAATAATTGCCCACTAGAGCTATCTGACCAGTGCATCATGGCAGATTTGAATGTACTACCATTAGGATCATACGACATCCTTATTTGTATGGACTGGATGGAAAACCATTGGTCCCTTATTAACTGCAAAACCAAAACCCTTAATTTCTGAGATGATAAGGGAGAAAGACAAGAAATGTTGGGCATTCAGAAGCCTCTACAAATAAGACCTCTAACAACTTCCTAATTAGCAAAATGCATTAGAAAATGCTGCCATATTTTTTCCATACAAGTAGGTTATGCGGACTCTAAGGAGAAATTTGTTGCTTTAGAAAATATACCAGTGATACAAAACTTCCTAGATGTTTTCCCTGAAGAAATTTCAAGTTTAACCCAAAAAAGAGACATAGATTTTACCATTGAGCTAATTATGGGAGTTGCCCCAGTCTCCCAAGCCCCTTACCGTATGAGTATACCTAAATTAACAGAATTGAAAATGCAACTACAAGAGCTGCTAGATAAGAATTATATATGACCTAGTGTGTCCCCTTAGGGAGCTCCAGTATTATTCATTAAGAAAAAGGATGGAACATCGCGAATGTGCATGGATTACCGTCAATTAAACAAACTGACTATTAAAAATAATATCCCTTACCTCGTATAGATGAATTATTTGATCAGGTCAAGGGGGCAATTAGGGCTCATAACCATAGAGAGAACCAACCCACCTTAAGATCACTTAAATAAAACAAGAGAAAGCTACCACATAAATTATATAGAGAGGATTCCTAGAACAACAAAGATAGGTATCCATCATCAACTACCAACAAAATCCCCTCTACCAATTGACTCATGATTTTATCCGCAATCGAAAGACAAGAAACTATGAACGCTAGACGAGAAATTCCAAACATACACAAGGAAAGCCCCTAACGGGACATACACAAGGAAAGCCCCAAATATACTCAATTATCGAGACTCGGTATGCAAGGAATACCAAAGTCCCAATAACAAGCATACAACCATATATGGACCCACTGAATCAGGAGTGTAACTAGAAAAATAGACCCAAATACTTAAAAGGGAGAGTAATAGAGTAATAACCATGAGTGCTTACATGAATTAGAATATACCGGAAAACTCACTCACCAACGCGTGAAGAACAAAGGAGATACCAATAAAATGCTTGGCCGCCACCACTCCAAGAACCGCACACTAAAATTATATCATTTAAAAAAATAAATAAAATCCTTCATCCATATCTTCTTTGATCACTACCAATATATATTTGTTGCTTCAAAACTCATATTATTTTTACTGCGATATCTTTTATCTTCTTTTGTACTTGAAAATAAATTTTAGAAAACTAAATTTATAATTAAAATAAATTATAATTTTTTTAATAATTTAATAAAAATATTTATAATTACTTTTCTATTTTTCTTTAATATATTCCAATAATATATATCTATTATTTAAATATTAATATATTTTTTATATATAAAATTCATTCTAAATGAAAATATTAGACTTAATTATACTTTATTTTTATTTCTATTATCCATTAATAATTATATATGAAATTTATGTTATTTTTTTTATATCAGATTGATTATAAAATAAAATATTAAACTTTATTATACTTTATTATTATTTTTATATGCAATATGTTATATGCTACAATAATATTTGATATTAAATTAAAATGTTTAATGTCAACACTTTAACGACCTCTAAACTAATAGTTTTGATAACTCTTATAATGTGCTCAAAATCTATACTTCTTGGGACAAGCTAAATTGATTTTTCTTCGTTAGAGATTAGATTAAATTAACTTATAGTTCCGCAGTTTTGAAATTGGGATTTAATTTAATCTCTGATGACAAAAAATCAATTTAGCTTATCCGAAAAGACAGATGATGGACACGTTATAAGAGTTGTCACAGAGGTAGATTTAGTGTTATCAGAGCATCGTTATCATAATTCTGAGAAGGTTGAAATTTCCCATATTAACCATTTTCTATTTATGCAAAACATGTTAAACCATCTTTAATAGTGGTGTTAATGACAATGTCATGCTCATATGCCGCGCCGTTGTTGTTATTTCACTATCAAAAGTTCTTTGAATTGAATTTAGCATTCACATATTAATTAAAAAAAATTCCATTATTGAAGCCACACCCAAGCCACAAAATCGTGTGGTTAGATTAACCTCCACATTTACATTGCTGTAAGGAACTGTGTAGACGTCAATACGCTCTCTGCCTCACGATAATGTACATTTAACTTTTGGAGATCGTTAAATAATAACAACAAATTGTACATCGAAGTTTTGGAGATCGTTAAATGATAATAACAATTTCGTACCATTCTTCTGTCCAGTGCACCCATATTTTGTCTTGATCTCTGCCACCATAACATTAATGGCGTGGAATTAGTGACTAAATGGTTCAACTACTAACCAGAAATAATGGCGTGGAATTAGCGACTAAATGGTTCAACTACTAACCAGAAATTTTCCCTTCTGATAAGCCGACCATAAGTGATACATTCGATGAATCGCGCCACGTGTATACGAATGGTTGACATTAAAACATGGATTCAAAATCAATCCATTTCTCAATGTTTCATACTGCCAAAAATGTATTAAATGGAAATGTTTCATACGGCCAAAAATGTATTAAATATTAGTATAGATTTATTTTAAATATAGATCTGACATGAGCTTAGAAAAATCTGATTTATTTATTTGTAAATTTATGTATTTTTAAATTTGACATAAATCTAGACCATCTAATTTATTCATTTGCAAAAAAAAATTATGATAAGATATTATTTAAATTAATATAGTTTTTTACTAGGTCATTTATTTTTTTTAGATTTTTTAATAATTTTTATTTTGTGTATAATAATGAACAAAATTATCGTTTTGTAAAGATGAGAGCTAACCATATTACACATCATACTGACTATAAAATAGCCTCTCACTCAAATAACAAATAAAAATTACTATTTAAAATTAATAAAAAAAAATTCAATTAAAAATATTATATTTTTAAAACTATATTAAACAATATATTTGTTATATCTTTGGTAATTTTTCTTAATATTACTTCCCCCTATATAAATATTTTCTGTTTTAAATTTATGTCTTCATATTTATATTTATGTATTATTTTTCCTTCACTATTATTTTTATTCTTTTAGCCTTCCCTATAATTATTTACACTTATATTAAATTCCAATTCACATAAGATTTATTATAATATGAAATTTTTAATTAATAAAATAAATTTATAGTTCCGATAAATTTGAAGAAGGTGACACAACTGACTTTTTACTCCTTATTTTCATGGCAATTTTCTATATCTAGTATTCTTTTGTGCTTAAAAAAAACTTTTAAAAAATCAGTTAATAAAGTAGAATATAAATTTTAATTAAAATCGTTTTAGATGTAATACATACATGTTAATATTCATATTAAAAAGAAATAAAGATATTAACGAGTATTAGGTAAATAATATCCAAAGTACCATGTCTTAAAATATAATACATAAAATATATTTATGAGGATAGACAGTGCATCAATCTATTAAAACTTGGTTGGGGAGTGTATGGAGCACCAGCGTTTTCCATTTTGTGAAGAGTATTAATATGATGTAAAGTATCATGGAGATCACCAATTTTGAATGGTGCATCAAATTAACCATAGTTATATGGAGTATAATAATTTTTATTTTTGTCATTTTTTTTAAGAAAACATTGTAAATTAAACATGGGATTAAGCATACACCATGGATATGTTTAGTCTTTAAAAAACAAAAACTAAAAGTATGAATGCAATGGTTCAATGTTATGAATATCTTAATCATATTTTTAGAAGAAAATAAATAAAGTAATTAATTAGATTGAGAAATTTTTGAGGAAGATATCAAGATTCATCTCATGCTAATTTAACATGAAGGTGTTTATTTTCGTATACCTATTATGAATGTAGGGGTGAAAAACATGGATATCGAGTTTTCATATTTATTATATAATAAAATTTTGGTGATAATTTCCATTTTCAATTAGCAATTATTTGACTTCATTGTAATAGACATTGAGAGTTTTATCACATTTATAACAAGAGGCTATTAGTTAGCTCAATACTTACGAAGTCTATGCCTATAGCACAACATCTCAATCATTCAGCCAATTTTTTTTAAATATAATTTAAATGAAGGTGTGCAAATACATAAATACATAAGTAAAGGAATTCATTGTTACTTTTAAGAAGATGAGATCATGTGCATACCTTCAAATGCACTTATTCTTTTATTTTATTTACTAAATTAAATACATTGAAGTAGTGTCATAAACATGTTATCATCAAGTGCATTAGTGGTGACCCAACCAACACAAATACATATAATTCTTTTAATGATAATACATCAATTCGTTGTTGCTAGCGTCATAAGTAAGCAACACAATATGACTTTTGAATGTTTTTAGCCTTATTCCTATTGTGTTGGCACAAAAATGTTACAATGGAAATTTGGAAAAACATAAATATTATTACTAAAAAAACATTAGAGGTACTTACACAAACATTTTAGGAAATGGAATAAAAAATGAAATGTAGGGGATAAAATTGTCTTCCAGAATATATAAATTTTATTTATGGCATATTTGTGCAACTCAAGAATAATATGTTCTTAAATTATTATGTCATTTTCTTAGTGCATACTTTTTCGTTAGGTCACTGATTTGGTATACAAATGATATAGGTTTTTCAAAAAGAATTGTAGGTTGTAAATAATAAGGGATTTTTTACAACACTCTATTCCATAATATATATGTCTGTGTGTGTTAGTGAAATTTTGAGGTTGAGCATGAGGGCCTGCTATGAGTTTCCTAACATAATCTGTTTTTTCGGAAATAGGTCTTCAAATACTAGTGTGAATGATTTTGTGATTTCAAACTCGGCCAACCAATCAAATGTTTCAGTATAAACAAAAACCTATTTTTATTAAAAATTGATAATATCCAAATCCACATAGCTAAAAAATATATTAAATTAAATTATAAATAAAATATATATTTAGAATTTGGACACATAGCTCAAGAAGTGTGTGCACGTTAATTCACAACGAAGGCATGGATCATATATAGAAACATGGTTGAAAATTAGGAAGTTGTAAAAATGGATAAATCTCAACCTAAAACTAAATAGTTGGAAGAAGGTGATGATCTGAATGGAAAATGGCATCCGTCCATGGAATTTACCTTCACCCATGGTACTTTCCCATGATACCGTAACTCGCGTCCACCCTTGGTATTCATCCTTCAATGGTATTTATCCACCCATGGTATTATAAGTGACATCCACCCATGGTATTTACCTACCTCTGGAATTTTTCTGTGGTATTGTAACCAAAAAAGGCTACAAGTAACAAGTCATATTTTGTAAAAAGACAACTTGCCCACCATAATGTAGTCTTTACAGTTATTATCTATTTTAATAAAAACAATTTCTTTGTCGCTTTATTTACTGCATGTTCTCTCATTTTATTTCTAGCATTGCAATTTTTCTGATCTTGGGGGCCTCCCCCTAAAGATCCATTTCAATTTTTTAGATCTTGGGGGTCTCCCCCCAAGATCTGGATCAATGGTATCAGATTCAGGTTATGACTCTATGGCAATGAGGGTTTAATGCATATTTCAGCTTCAAAGTTTTCTAGTAATATTCAACAAACTTCCTGCATATGCTACGACCTCCACAAAGCACTTTCTTGGGCAAAGTGGGAAGAATTTGTTTTTCATTATTTTGCAGGAATTTTTTGGGCAGCAAGTTTGTAGATGAGATCTGAAATTTTTGGTACAAAATTTACAAAAAAAAAATTATAGATCTGGATTGCTTGTGAGAAATTACCCAAATATAAAAACAAATCAGCCAAATTAGAGTTCGGATGAAGGAGATATCGTTGATTTAAAATCAGTTATTTTTTTAGAACTTTTGTGATGACAGAAGAGTTGGAGGGAAAATATGAGTTTTTAGAGTGTCCGGATAGGGATTTCAATTAGATGGAAAGATGCATAATGGTCATTATGTTTCCAAAAACATGTTATAATAAAAATTCAGAGTTTTATTGACCGACTTATGCCCATTTTAAATCTGGAGCGACATTTGGAGTGGGCTCCCATTGGAGATGCGCCCTCCCAACTTGCTTTAGTAGGCACCTTCTTCACATTCATCAGTTTCAGCATAGGAGGATCCAGCTCGGGTCATTGGAGACATTCCCTCCCATCCTGGGCTATGTAGGCACCTACTAATTCATCAATAATCAACATCATAGTTATGGATCAACCACACAAAATCCTTGTCATCAAAGTCCATTTGTTAGGCCACACAATGTTAGTATCAGAGATGGTCACAAGAATTACAGGGTGTCTCTATCCTTAGATCTTTGTTTTTCATGGTTGTGGGTCATCCACAAAACCACACTTCATCGAAGTCCATTTGCTAGGCCGCACACTGTTAGCATCACCGTTTCTCAGAAGCATTACAGGGTATCTCTATCCTTGGATATTCATTTTTCATGGTTATGGGTCATCCAAAAACCCACACTTTATCGAAATCCATTTTCTAGGCCACACATTATCAGTATCATAGTTGGTCACAAGCATTACAGAGTATCTCTATCCTTGGAGCTTTGTTCATCATGGTTATGGGTTAACCACATAAAACCCTTCTCTTGAGTGGTTCTTCATATTCAACAAAAGCTTCTCAAGAGGGAACTTCATGCAATGGAGACCATTACTTCTTAGGGAGGGAGGAATGATCTGAAAGGAAAATGGCATCCACCCATGAAATTTACCCATGGTATGATAAGTGACATCCACCCATGGTATTCACCTACCCCTGGAATTTTCCTGTGGTATTGTAACCATAAAAGGCTACAAGTAACAAGTCGCATTTTGTAAAAAGACAACTTGTCCACCACAATGTAGTCTTTATAGTTATTATTTGTTTTAATAAAAACAATTTATTTATGCCTTTAGTTACTATGTGTTCTCTCATTTTCTTTCTAGCATCGCAATTTTTCAAATCGTACCCCCCCCCCTCCCCACTCTCCAAGATCCATTCCAATATTTTAGATCTTGGAGGCCTCCCCTCAAGCTCTACATTAGTGGTATAAGATTCAGGTTACGACTCTATGGGAATGAGGGTTTAATGCATATTTTAGTTTCAAAGTTTTCTAGTAATATTCAACAAACCTCATGCATGTGATACAACCTCCACATAGCACTTTCTTGGGGAAAGTGGGACGAATTTCTTTTTCATTTTTTTGCAAAAATGTTTTTGGTGGTGAGTTTGCAGATCAAGTATAGAAATTTTGGTACAAAATTTAGAGAGAAACAATTATAGATCTGGATTCCATGCGAAAAATCACCAAAATTTAAAAGAAAATCAGCTGAATCAGAGTTTGGATGAGGGAGATATCACTGATTTTAAATCAGCTATTTTTTCAGAACTTTTGTGATGGTAGAACACTTTCAGCGTGAATCGGAGTTTTGAGAGTGTCTAGATAGGGACTTTAATCACATGGCAAGATGCATAATGGTCATTGTGTTTCAAAAAATAGGTTATAATAAAAATACTGAGCTATATTGACCGAGTTATGTCCATTTTAAATCTGGAGCAGCATTCAGAGTGGGTTCCCTTTGGAGATGCACCCTCCCAACCTGCTTTAGTAGGCACTTGCATCACATTCATCAGTTTTAGCATACCAGGATCTAGCTTGGTTTCTTTGGAGACATTCCCTCCCACCCTAGGCTATGTAGGCACCTACCACTTCATCAACAATCAACATCACACTTATGGGTCAACTGCACAAAATCTCTATCATTGAAGTCCATTTGCTAAGCTGAACAATGTTAGTATCATAGTTGGTCACAAGAATCACAGGGTATCTCTGTTCTCAGATCTTTGTTTTTCATGGTTATGGGTCATCCAGAAACCCACACTTCATCGAAGTCCATTTGTTAGGCCACACACTATTACTATCACAGTTGGTCACAAGCATTACAAGGTATCTCTATCCTTGGATCTTCACTTTTCATAGTTATGGGTCATCCAAAAAACCACACTTTATTGAAGTCCATTTTCTAGGCCACACATTGTCAGTATCACAGTTGGTCACAAGCATTATAGGATATCTCTATCCTTGGATCTTTGTTCATCTCGGTTATGGATTAACCACACAAAAGCCTTCTCTTCAGTGACTCTTCATATTCAACAAAGGATTCTTAGGAGGGAACTTCACGGAATGGAGACCATTGCTTCTTAAGGATAGAGGAATGATCTAAATGGAAAATGTCATCCACCAATGTAATTTACCCATGGTATTATAAGTGGCATTCACCCATGTTACTTTCCCATGGTATTGTAACTGGCATCCACCCTTGGTATTCATCCTTCCATGGTATTTATCCACCCATGGTATTATAAGTGAAATCCACCCATGGTATTTACCTACCCATGGAATTTGCCTGTGATATTGTAAAAAAAAAAAATGCTATAAGTAACAAGTCACATTTTGTAAAAAACCAACTTGTCCACTACAATGTAGTCTTTAGAGTTATTACCTATTTTAATAAAAAAAAATATTTGTGGTTTTATTTACTGTGTGTTCTTTCATTTTCTTTCTACCATTGTAATTTTTCAGATCTTGGGGGCCTCGCCACCCAGGATCCATTTCAATTTTTTAGATATTGGGGGCCTCTATCCAAGATCTGGATCAGGTGATCCCACCAATTATATTTGAATTTAATAATGCACATTTATTTAGTATTAATCCTTTGGGTTTATTATTCATTTGGGTTTGTATAATCGATCCCTTGGTTTTATTATTCCCTTAGGTTTATAATATCAATCATGGTCAACCATGGTTGAATGTCACATGGTGACAAGGATTGTCTCACCATGAAAATAAATCATGTTTATTTTAGTCTTTGTAATATTTGTATTTGGGTTTACATATGTTGGGTTTATAATATTAGTCCCTCGTGTTTAATATTACTCCCTTGGGTTCATAATTCCTTGGGGTTTTAGTATTAATCCCTTGGGTTTATTATTCATTTGGGATTATAATATCAATACCTTCAGTTTATTATTCCCTTAGGTTTATAATATCAATCATGGTCAACCATTGTCAATCATAGCCAACCATGGTCAACCATGTATGAATGTCGCATTGTGACAAGGATTGTCTCACCATGAAATTAAACAATGTTTATTTTAGTGTTTGTAGTATTTATATTTGGGTTGACCAATGTTGGGTTTATAATATTAGTCCCATGGGTTTAATATTATTTGCTTGGGTTCATAATCCCTAGAGGTTTGATTATTAATCCATTAGTTTTATTATTCCTTTAGGTTTATAATATCAATGCCTTGGGTTTATTATTCCCTTAAGTTTATAATATCTATAAAGGTCAACCATTGTCAAACATAGACAACCATGGCCAACCATGGTTGAATGTCACATCGTGAGAAGGACTCTCTCACCATGAAAATAAATCATGTTTATTTTAGTCTTTGTAATATTTATATTAGGGTTTCCGAATGTTTGATTTATAATTTTAGTTCCTTGGGTTTAATATTATTCCCTTGGGTTCATAATCCCTTGGGGTTTTAGTATTAATCCCTTGAGTTTATTTTTCATTTGTGTTTATAATATCAATCCCTTGGGTTTATTATTCCCTTAGGTTTATAATATCAATCATGGTCAACCATGGTTGAATATCAGATTGTGCAAGGATTGTCTCACCATGAAAATAAATCATGTCTATTTTAGTCTTTGTAATACTTATATTTGGCTTTGCAAATGTTGGGTTTATAATATTAGTCCCTTGGGTTTATTATTGTTCCCTTGGGTTCATAATCCCTTGGGGTTTTAGTATTAATCCCTTGGGTTTATTATTCATTTTGGTTTATAATATCAATCCCTTCATTTTATTATTCAATTAGGTTTACAATATCAATCATGGTCAAACGTTGTCAATTACACCCAACCATGGTCAACCATATTTGAATGTTGTGTTGTGACAAGGATTATCTCACCATCAAAATAAACCATGTTTATTTTAGTGTTTATAGTATTTATATTTGGGTTTAATAATGTTGGGTTTATAATATTAGTCCCATGGGTTTAATATTATTCCCTTGGCTCCATATTCCCTTGGGGTTTTAATATTAATCCCATAGTTCTAGTATTCCTTTGGGTTTATAATATCAATCGCTTGGGTTTATTATTCCCATAGGTTTATAATATCAATCATGGTCAACCATGAAAATAAATGATGTTTATTTTAGTCTTTGTAATATTTATATTTGTGTTTACGAATGTTGGGTTTATAATATTAGTCCCTTGGGTCTAATATTATTCCCTTGGGTTCAAAATAGAAATACACGCAAAATGAAGTTGCAGTCAAACCAAAAAGCCTTCATTTTCAAAGAACCGATCATCTCGAAGATCAATATTTTGATATCCATCCTTGTCATCATTGTGGGAAGTCAAATCATTCATTAGCACAATGTAGCAAACAACAACAATCAACCAGATTGAAGATCAATTATTCATGGATATATCCTTGAGAATGGTCGTCCATGATCAGAAGATTGTATAAGTTTTACAATCGAATTCACTCACACATATTACAACCAATAGTAAAAATGAAGATGGTACTCTCATGCAGTTGAACGGGGGAGTACACCAGTGAAACACTCCTACACTTGAAGAGGGGAGTTCAGAAATAATTTGAAGAAGATTGTCTTTGTTTTCAGCTGCAAAGGGTGGGAAATTTCAATGAAATTGACTTTGGTTGTCAGACTGAAAGTCTCAACAACATTAGCGAAGAAGCCGGTGGGAATTTTTCATCGGCGAGTGAGCATCAACAAATTCACCAATGGGCGATCAAAAACAAAGTCAGCAATGAGTAGTTTTAAAACACAGTAAAAGAAACAGTGAGTTGTTTTTCAACGTCATCAGCCAGTGGGCGATTATCATTAGCAAATTCACCAATGGGCATCATCAACATTTTCCAATGGAAAAAGGGTGTTGATTGAAAGTAAAGGACAGATAGATCCTTTTACAACTTGACAACTCCATCACATGCCAAGATGCAAAAGGATCCATCTGACCTTTCCTCTCAATCAGCATCCTTTGCCAACTGACAAAATTTTGATGATGAACACTTGCGAATGTGCTAATGATGATCACCCATTGGTTGACGAGGTTGGAAAACAACTCACTGTTGCTTTCGCTGTGTTTGAAAACTACTCACTGTTGACTTTATTGTCAATCTCCCACTGGCGAATTTGTTGTTGCTAACTCGCTGATGAAAAATCCTCCTTTCTCAATTGAAAACAGAGACAATATTCTTCAAATTATTTCTAAACTCCCCCGTTCAGGTGTAGGAGTGTTTCACTAGTGTACTCCCTCGTTCAACTGCACGAGAGTACCATCTTCATTTTTATTGTTGGCTGCAATATGTTTGAGTGAATTTTATTGTAAAACCTATACAATCTTCTCACCGTGGATGACCATTTTCAAGGATCAATCCATGAATAATTGTTCTTCAATCTGGTTGATTGTTGTTTGCTGCATTATGCTAATGAATGATTTGACTTGCCACAATGGTGATAAGGATGGAGATCAAAACACTCATCTTCCAGATGACTAGTTCTTTGACAATGAAGGCATTTTGGTTTGACTGCAACTTCATTTTGTGTGTATTTCTATTTGTCTTCAACTTTATCAAACTATTCGATGTGTTTTGTGTAAGAAACCATGCACTGACAAACTTAATGGGCCTTGAATAATCTGGGATATGCAATTTGGCGTCATCTTTGACATATCCTAAGCCTCGTTGATTTCTAGTACTTTGGATTGCTTTCGATGGCTTGATAATTAGTCTGGAAGAAAGTTGAACTCGATCACAGACCACTTCAACACTTGAAGTTCGTTGGATCAGTGACATGGAATCATCAATTGTATTCGTATTGTTCAAAGACTTGAAAGCATCACTCTTCTGCAGCAACTCAGTTCTTTGTAGTTGCGATTCGAGTTGAAGGAACTCAATCATTTCATGTGCATGTTGAAGATGCACTTGAATATCAGCAAGAGTTGTTTTGCTGATGTTCACCATGTCACCAGTTGATGATAAAATCAAATTGTTAAGAATTTGGGGCAATTTAATGTGTGTCGCCACGTTAGCTTGCTCACTTTGAGTTCAGGCTCGCTTGTACTGTTGCTTATTGTTGATGCTTTAAACACCTGTTAGAGTTTTATAACTTGGTTGTTTGAACTCTTGATTTCACACTTGCTTGATGACAATTTCTTTGCTTGAATGCTTCACTGACACTTTGAGAATTCTTCAATCAACTTCACACTCACTCGTTTTTTGTAGATGTCATGCTTTGAACTTTCTCACTTGATTTTGACACGCTCGCTTGCTTGTTTGTTTGAATGAAACGCTCCCTTGCTTTGTTGTTTGAATAAAGAATGCTAGAATTCACACTTCTTTGATGATGATTGCTTATTAGATGGCTTGCTTGAACTTGCTTGATTGGTTACTGACACTCTGTGCTTTCTTGAATGCACTCACTGAATGTGCTGATTTTTTAAAAAAGGAAGGGTGTCGAACACTGTTGAAAATGCACCCAAGAGACAAATGACAAGTTCAATATTGATGACTCATTTGAATACTTACTTGACTCAATGTATTCACCTTAAAAATTCAAATTAGGGTGTTGGTTACAACCAAGAATTCACACGTACAATTCAGTTAAGAAATGTTTATCTACAACTGATACAAAAAAGTGTTGATGATATTGATGTTGTCATGGCTTGAAATGCTTGATTTTGTAGCATCCTTAACTTGATTGCTTTGATTACATGATGTGAAATTTGCTTGCTTGGAAGATCATCTTATCAAGTTGATGATGTGACGCTTTGTGCTTGTGTACTTAAGCTTGAATTATAGGAGCTTGACTAAGTGTTCTTATACTTAAGCTTTCTTATGTGCATGTAGTTGTTTAAGCATAATACAAAGAGAGAATTTTGATAATCTGAACACAAGCCATGCACACACATTCATTACACATGGTGTACCTAAGATCCCTTTATTCAATTTCAGGCAAATCTAGGACACAAGCACCACAAAAATTATGATTTTATTAATTACTCGAGTACACCATTCTTCAATGTCACAACTTTTTCGTGGAAACTTCTTAATGAGAATGTCACACTTGCAAACCTTGGAAGAAAATTGTCTTCAAAAATTTCCTTCACTGACTCAATCATTCTCAAAGTAAAATATTACTTTCAATTACAATAATGACTTTCACTTCTCACTCCAAATACAAAAAAAATCACTTATGACTTCAAATATGACTAAGTGAAGTTCACCTTACCAGTCCATATTTACAAAATTGTATACCTTATTACTTAAAAAATTACCAACATTTCTTATATCTCCATTTCAAATATCAACTTACCAACACTTTTATCTCTCCAAAAATTACAAATTTCAAAAAACGGCCCTCCCTGAATCAAGCTTCAGTTCTTCACAATCTTGAAGTGTCTCAAAAATTTTATACATGCATGACTTTGGCGCCCCTAACTAAACTCGCTAGTTTGAGGAACTAACTCCTAATTCTCAATATTTGATTTATTTAATTACAATTTTGGATCTATAATTGCTTTATTATGAGAGTGAGGCTAACATGGGAGTTGGAGCCGAACCCTTCAACTAGAATAATGCATCAATAAAGTCCTTTCGAAGCCTGACTAGGCATAATCTCACAAGCAACAACCATCACCATCTGATGCGCAGCAGTGAGAAGAGCACTTATTGGGGCATGGTCAACCAAGCAGTAAGGAGACAATTGTCTACCATGGAGAAGTCTCCAGAGGGAGCCACTCCTTTTTCTTGGCAAGTGGCCATCCCTCATTTAAGTTGACCATAAGGAGTGGTACCAACTCGCACCATTCCAACCCAGTTTTAATTAATGTTGAATACATTAACTGTAATATAGGGGGGCTTATGTAAAGGCTTAGGCTGAATTTATAATGCCACTGTCAGTATCGAAATAACTTCAAAAACTTCAAAAGCCTTGCACCCTTTTAAATTGTATCATGTCTATATATAAATCCGCAAGCGTAGAAAATATTTCAATGTAAACCCATATTACATTATTCATTAATCATGGTTTTTATAATAGGCTGTTTGTATCTATGGTAAAAGTAATTTTTTTTTTTACATGGGTATATTACATATGGTATCATAGCACTCAGGTTGCCAAACTGAGACCTCTACAAAAAAGAAATAACAAATTTTATGATATGCACATAGGAAGCAGGAACAATTAGTATGAGAAGGATAGGGAACCTACCATCCAGATCCGCAATCGGGTTAGGAGCCTCGCCATTTCAGGAGGTCAATCTTGAAGTGTGGGTACAACTGGACGAGGAGCCATGGAACCCTAACACGGACATTAAGGTGACAGTGCAAGAGTTAAAGGATGAAATGGCATGGTTACAGGTAGATAACGAAAGATTAATGCGTGAAAAAAGAAAAAATTATGAAGAGTTTATCTGATAGACAAAATAATTGGCCACTAGATCCCAGCCCTGAACATAGTGTTGGCATTATGATGCATGTGTTGTACTTGATGACAACCCTCTCATAGAAGATCATCTCACTTACATATACTTAGATGAATCTACAGAAGAGATATCAGATGTGACTGAATGCATGGGAGGCAGGACAACTCAAAGGAATCAAACAATAGTTCTAAAGTGTGACAAGCTAGCTTTGCCATCAAGTCCAAAGGGGGAGATTGTTGGCATTATGAGACAAGTGTTGTCCTTGATGGCAAACCACACAGATGACAAATCAGAGTGCAGAAGGTCAGCAGCAAGGAATTGATGAACAAGACTACAAGAATGAATAGAAAATACATATATGCAGGTTCATCGTGACAGATCCGCGTATACACGCCTGTTAGTCGTTACAAAGTTGCGTATGCGTATGCACGCACATTCATGCAAGGAAAAGCGCGTATATGTTGGAAAACTTACCTTTGGTCCGTGGCGGTTAGTCCTTGGAATTTGAACCTATGGTTTTTGGACCATGGCATCTCGACAGACGTGTTGATCCCTTGTATTGAGTTGATGGTATTGGTTTGTTATGGTTTTGGACCGTGGTATTGTAAAAGGTGTAAGACTATAAAAGGAGAAGAAGATCATTAGGCAAGTGTATGGAGAAAGTCTTGAATATCTGATGAAGGATGAGATCCAGTATGTAGGTTATGGGTTTCTTGATCTAAGCTAAGGAGGGATCTCACAAGTTGCTGGAGAACAAGATCCAAGGATAGATCGGGATCAAATGGTTTGAAATGAACTATCTCTATATGATTTATTATGTTTATTCTAGATCTGTATACTGATGCATGTAATGATATAAACTGGGTATAACTTAAGTTCGAAATCACTGCAAGTCATGATTGAATATTTATAGATCTATACGCGGGTTGGCTTTGGTAAAAGCGCGTATGTACATGGGTTTGGTTTTTCCAAGTAGCGTATGCACTTTAATGCATAATTTTGATGATACAGCTGATTCTGAATAGTATTGCAGAGTTCAGGGTTCTGCTCTGTGTTCTGGTGACTGCTTTTTGTTGACAGGGTTCAGTGATTCAGTATTGGGTGATTCAGAGATTGATAATGCTAGT